>JASANF010011976.1:0-24558 GCA_030248245.1 Trissonchulus sp. WLG1_4 | reverse complement strand
GCACTTTGATAGCGCCTAGGGGGGGGGGTGGCGTTTTTAAGCTGGAAACTATAATAGCGCAAATAGCGCAAATAGCGCCTAGGGGTGGGGGGGGGGGGTAAAATCTCGTGCTCGTGCACGCTTACACGCGACATCTACCTATCCTGTCCTACCTTGAAAACAGTAATCTTGATCTCCAGAAAGTTTCCATAATACAAACAGAGACTTTATAATGTAATTGAGAATTAGGACCTACGAGACTCCGGTAGTACGAGACATGGGCTTGCGGTAGTGCAGGGATTAGCTCAACTGGACGCAAAAAGAACAAATGTAATTTTTTTCAGTTGTTTGCCTGTATCTTTCTTGTTTTAAAAGTTTGGAATCGTTTACGACACTGAGCCCAAACGAAAAATAACGGTATAACTCAATGACATTGTATACTCAAGTATAACATTGCAACATATAGCAACAAGTATACTGTAAGGGGGTAATTGCGTTTTTAGGTGTTTTTTGGAAAGCTACAGCTCAGCGTTTACAAATTCAAATTACAAGCGGTCTTTTGCATTAAGTAGAACTATATTTTACCACCGTGTTTCCTCGAATAAGCCCTGGGGGCTTTGTTGTTTCGTGAAGTTCCAAACGGGGGATTTATTCAAGGCAGGCGCTTAATTTTTTCGTGAAGGTACAAACGGGGGCGGTTTTATTCAAGGCGGGGGCTTTGTTTCTTGGTGTAGTTTTGCTGACCAGATGGGCCCAGTTGTTCAAAACAGTTAACAAGTGCAGCTCTTGTAAGCTCTTACAATATTGTACATAACAATTAGATTGTAACGTTACAAAAATTTCCAACTGTATCAACTGTTAGACTTGTACTTGAGCAACAGGGCCCAGACGTAAAGTCAAAATATTTAACAATGCTCACAGAAATACATGGGGTGCTCTGGGATGGGGGGCCCCTCCAGGTTTGAGATTCCGGGACAAGCCCCCCTGCTAACCGGCAGCCAAAGACACAAACACTAGAGATTGGCTTGGGCCGGCACCGGGCAGGCAGGCTGACTGGGCCTACCTGGCCGACCGGGACGGGGCCGGCCCCGGTCGCTTCGCGCCGACCGTCAGTGTTTGTGACCGGCCGGAACTTTCGGCCGGCCCGACAGACGGCGGCCGGCCAGCCGGTCAAATTCAACCGATCTTCCAAATTAGACCGGCAGAACAATGTGACAGGCTAAATTAAGCCTAACTGACATTCCGCATTTGCATTTTTGCTTTTTTGAAAATTTTTTAAAACCACACACTAAACCATATTTTATCCACCAGAGATGCACGGGATGAATCGGCGAGGGGGGGGGGGTGCCCGACCAATGGCGGAAGGGGGGGTGGTCCCTAGTTTTGGCCATTTTTCGGACAGCCGAAAATTTTTCAGAATTTTTCGATTTTCAACTCATTTTTGGGGTCGGGGGTGAAAATGTTTTGCAATTTTTCAACTTTTTACGCATTTTGGGGCACTTTCTTGACCATCAGAGAGGGGCTGGGGGGTTGAGGGGGGGTGCCGGATGTCTGAGGGGGGGTGCCGACCCCCCTCAGGGGGGGTGGATACCCCCCCTACCCCCCTATATGCATCTATGTTATCCACCTAACCTTATAGCGACGTCTCTGACACCCTTAAAAACCGACCACCTTTTTGTGCTAACAAGAAAATAAGAAACAGAAAAAATTAATACAATGGGTTGCTACTACTACAGTTGCTACTGCTACTGCTACACTACTACCTTTTGGGGGTTGGGAACCCAACAGTGTCCTAATTGTATAGTTTACTTTCAACAGCAATAAGTAATAACTAGTAACTAACCACTAGCCAACATGCCAACATGCAACAGCATTTGCAAATGCGCGTGCATACGTATCACAGCCTGTGTTACGGGGGGCTTTTATTCGAGGGCGTTTTGATTAAAACCCCGGGCACTTTATTCAAGGACGTTTTGAATACAGCCCCCTGGGCGTTTTATTCAAGGTGGGGCTTTATGATTTCATGAGTTGCTTGACGGGGGCCTTATTCGAGACAGGGGCTTTATTCAAAACAGGGGCTTTATTTGAGGTATGGTAAATGTATGCTATGCATTTAACCTTAGCCTTTGATTTTGTTTCCAGTACAAGCGGCTAAAGAAAGACCCTTTCCAAAATATTAGGATTTTTCTACAACAAGCTCTTCTGCTGAGTGAGGAGCGGTAAAATTGTGAGGTCTAAGTGTCAATATTCCCGCAGAAACATTAAACGCGGCCACTATTTTGTGGACAAAAAAGTTTTAATTTCTAATTTTTGCACACATTTACTGCTGAGTAGTGAGTAGTTCCAAAGTATGATTTTCAGACAACAAAAAGCTTGAAATAGAAAAAATCCAACGATCAGGAAATCTAAAAAAATTCTTCTTTACATATGACCCGGGACTCGAACCTCGGATCTATTGGTCCTGAAGCTAGCATCATACTAGTCGACCACCTGTCCTCACGACTCAACCAATAAAAAATTTCGGTTATCAGCATGGGATGTGGCTGTGGCATGACATATCAGAACGTCAAGCATGTTTTAGCAAAATAGAATCTTGAAGGTGATCAAACTAGACAGATAATAAAGTATAAACTTGAAAATATTAACTAATGCTAAATTTTATTAACAGTTATTCTGTTGCTGCAGTGTATTTGTGTACCTTTGGCGTATTAGTGACTTATAAATATAATCTGCATTCTTTCACAAGCGGTGCGCCATTGCGTACGCCATGCAATGAGCCCACTCATGCGCCCTCGTGTGAATAGGCCTTCAGTTCCTAGTTATTTCAACCGGCAGGAATTGTGTGTTTATAAATCGAGTTGGCTCAAATGGTAGAGCATCCGATTTCTAAGCAATTGGGTGGTGGTTCGATCCCACTCCGGCAGATAACTTTTGTCCACTTTCTGTGCAGCATTAAGTCTAACCAGGTCAAAAATTAAAGTTCTCCATTTGTACTTACATATTTTACACAAATCATAGCAGAAACAAGTAGACTCCTAAAAGGAGTAAGATTCATTTCGTAGGGAATTATATTGGATTTCAAAAATGAAGAAAAAAGTTTCGTTAACTCAGATACATGGTAATAGCAGGACTGAAAATCGAACACCCGATCTTCAGTTTACCAAGCCATGGCATTGACCACTACGCTACTACTCGAGTTACATGAAAGGTTGATTTAACTAAGACATAGCTGCAAAAGTGGCATTTAATTGACATACTTTATAATCTACTACAAAATGTTGTTTATTGTTTCCAATATTTCTGCAAAATAAACATATTGTACCTACCTACTACTGAAAGATATTTGAAAGTTTTGAAAAGTTCTTGTTGCATACGTTTGCGTAACATTACACGCTGATTGCCAACAGCCAATCAGTTACCAGACAACAACGTTCTGCTGCACAGGGGGGACACGTTTAGCAAAGTTGAATAATGCAAAACCACATGGGGGGATCAATTCAATTATTCGCAAACGTTTAGTTTTGAACGAGTTTAACATGTTTTGGATAAATTTTAGGCGGATTTATTTTGTTTATGGTGTTCATGCCCCCCACGGTTGCAACACACTCATGTCCATAAGCTGGCACAGTGCAAAAGATATGGCAATGCATACGTACAAAATTCGTTTTGTATGTGATTCATACAAGATTATGATTCTAATAATTCCTCCTTCAGGTAGAATAAAAATTTAAATACCTGTTGCGCTGTGGCTCAACAGGAAGAAGTATGAAGTACCTGTTGCGCTAAAGCCGCTGACTTATTTTATCCTTTTTGTTTAGTTTAGTCCGATAAGGCGTTCCAGAACTTAAACTAAAATAATACCAGTCTGTCTAATCTGGTGAAGGAATGTTAAGTGTCACGGATTGTAAAATTTTCTAGTGTAAAATTTTCTAGTAAAGGAATGTTTTCGAGTGTAAAATTTTCTATACATTTCCTGCTGATAGTAACTTTAGTCAACGCTTGTCTTCTCGTCTCGTTCACCTGAACCTGACATTATCAATCACAGCTAAAAGGGTTATTGGGGCCTTGGAACACATGTTAAGGTTAAGCGATCAAGTTCGACATTAGTGTTTTAACCAAGATTTATCTGAAACTCTTAAGATTATAACCTGGCACTGGCACCAAGAACCAAATGTGACGTTAAATATATGCGTCTTTAGCAAAGACAACGTTCTGGCTTTGGTTTTTTTAAACTTCAATGATGGGTTATTGTGACTTGCTGCACCATGGACTGACTTGTACATTAGAACAGGACTTGAAAAGCTGTCTATTAAACTCCTCTATTGGTTTTAGATGCATTCCATTCTATGGCTATGTTGAGAATTACTATATGGAAATTATAGGAGAATCAATGAAGTACTGTGGAAGCCTATGCCTTTCTGACTTGCAATTGAATTGCGATCGAAAATACAAGTAATGTTTATGCTTTTTCCTGCTGTCGCCTCAGCGGCAGCAGGTTTTTAAATATCTTGCACTTTTCTCTGTATTTGAAAGCACAAGCGTACTTAACGTGCTAAATTGTCATCAATGCGGGTGTTGAAACTTAAATTTTATATTCAATTAAACATTATATTACAAGTCTAGTGTGTCTAGTGTGCCTCAGCGTAGACTAGTTCCACCAGATCAAATAAATTCAAGTCGAGTCTAGTTAATTTTTTTCATGATCTCAGCCTTTTGAGTCCGAATGCGATCTTAGCAAATTACTTACACACAGTTCACGTTGTGTAGTCAGCCGTTATTGTAAGAGTTTTCGGGAATTATAACGTTTGATAATGCATAATTTTTGACGTCATTTGTGAGACAATTGTCAGAATTGTCAAATGAGGGATGACATGAGACCACGACGTTACATAACTATAAAATAATTTTAATAAAAGTGAGCCGTATTTGAGTAGTTATAGTTTGACAGATCAAGGCACCGTTGCACAAAAGTCTACAGTCTAACAGTGTTCAACTGTTCAACTGTTAGACTGATAATAAACAGTGTTCACATTTCCGTTGCTAAGGTGGACTGTTCATTATCAGTAAAATCCTAACAGTGGATTTGAACAGTTGAACAGTGTACGTAGTTCTCGTTTTGTTCAATCAAAGTAGTTTTTATGATTTGTTTATATTTGTGTGTGATGGACATTGACTTTTTTCTTGTTATACTGTTTTGTGTTTTAATGTATATGTTATTTTAACAAGTCTCCGACAAATGAGTTAGCTAAAAAAGATAAATTATTTTATTGATCAGATTAATTATATCAGGGCAATTAATTTGCAACTATTAATTATTATCAATTAATTATTAATTTTCCACTGTTGTTGAATGGACAAAGCTTAAATTTTATGGGGTCATGCTCGATCTCAGTTATGCTCAGACTCAGAGTCTGATAAGAATTGTCGAGTGTCGACTAAACATCGTATGGTAAAACTAGTTTTTTACGTGATAAGTTTATCAATCATTAAAAACTATGAAAAAATTTTATTGAAACAAAAAAGTAAAAAGAGTTTGGAGTTTGTAAAATGAGTATAACACAAACTTTAGCTTCGGTGCAAACCGACAGAAAGTCGGCTATATATTCATTTGCGAACGCAATGTAATACACACAGTGCAGTGGCTAAATGCAATATTTTGCAGCAAATGACGGAAAAAGACTGATTCAACAACAGAAAAAGTCTATGAAAATGTGTAAAACTGTAAATTAGTAAACAATTTACTTATATTTGCCCAAAAGATTGAAAAAATTAAAAATAACGGCTACTGTTCAACATTTGAACGGTCGCGCTTGACCGTTAGACTGATAGGCCATTCTGAACAGTGAAACAGTGAACGCTGGTGACATTTATGCAACGCTCATTGTTTAAATTTACTGTTAAAGCACTAATAAATATCAGTTAACAGTGGCTGAATACTGTTAGGATTTATGCATCGGAAATATCTGTTCATCTGTTACACTGATAGATTGTTCAAATTTTTATGCAACGGGACCCAGTGCCCATTCAGATTTGACAGCTTAATGCAAGTTCGAAAATACGTAGCTACTCACTATTTTAAAATGGTTTATTATTTACTGTTAAATCAATTTCAAATCTGCTGTTGTTTGACACTCGATCAAATACACGCTTAGTTAAAATTTAAAAGGCGCGGACCACGCTATTCAACTTAAGAATTAGCTCCTACAGTTTACGCTGTAAAGCTTAGAAAGCAGCCGCGTCTAAAGCTGACTGCAGTCAACTTTAAAGGAGAAGGCTGCAGCTTCAGAAGCTGACAGCAGTCACCTTTACAGGGACTCACTATTTAGGCAGCTCTCAATCAATATTTTTGTAGCGTAGTAGGCCAAAAAGGACGCGGGACAAGTAAAATAAATAAGGGTTTATTGGGAAGGCTGGTGAGCAAGGAGCAAGCAGGCAGACAAGGCACCAAGGGCAAACAAAAGAAACAGACTGAATATCCATGCACAGACGCGCGTTTATGACAATATGCAAATGAACTCAAAGTGCATTTCAGTTGCTCATGATGACTCATCATGAACTAATATGCAAATGAGCAAAAGTGTACGTACATACGTACGTACTATCTACTTTACATTTCCCCCTTTCTTAACAAAAAGAATTTGTCCCCAAATTCGCGGTCTGTGCACGTTTACAAAATTTGTCAAAAACAAAACAAAATTAAACAATCGAAATTTTAGATAATATAATTTAACAGTTTCTTTGCGGCCTTTCTTATTGCCCAGGCCAGGCTGAAACGGCATACTGTGTTGTTTAGACGATGGGACAGACATTAATTTCTGTCGCGCTGCTAAACGTTCTTAAGCCCTCGCAACGAGGTGCCCTGATGCAAGCGCTGAACCAACGTACATCTCCCAATAGGCTCGGAGCAGCACGCTCGTTCGACAAAGGTCGGTGATACGATGGCCGGCCTGGGTGCTTCTTGCCACTGCGACATAGTATTAAACTACAATAACCAAACAATTGTAAAAGCGGTTAGCAACAACAACAGAGAAAAAAAACAATGTTATAAAAAAATGCAAGAAAAACTGTACCATGAAAACTTCAAAACTAGTTTAGTTAAATTCAAAATAGCCAAAGCCACATTCATTTTCATTGACATTTATATCATAAAAATTCATGTCCGCATTTTTCTTGCTTTTCTGGATTTTGAAACAAAAATTGCATCATACTCCATGCTCACCCCTTTTTATCGATTTCTGTAATCTGAAGACAGATTTCTGTGACATCATCGGCCTGAACAGCTTCTTTACTAGGTTTCCGTCAGCGCTGCGAGCGGCTACGAGGAAACTTGGTAAGGTAGCTGCCTTGGATGAAACACTGAGTCGCACAACGTCAACAGTAGCTCCAATGTCTCTGACAAGCGCACCCGCGCACGGCAGTCAACAAGGAATCCATTAACGCAGTTGCAAAAAGCACATCACCTCTTAGACAGTCGAAGGTCATCCTCAAGCATGTTTCCATGATTTTCGCTTTTGTAGCGTCACTGCATACAAAGTCTATTGTCAGTCATTGGTTATGAAGTCGGGTCAGTCCAAGTCCGGTTGAAAGCATGTGGCCATCCTACTTCCGAGTATAAAGTCGAGAAATTAGACAAAGGCAGTGACTAGCTACTAAAATAAGACTCGATTGACATTACGACCGCTAAAAGTACTTCTACAACTTGTTCACATGGATTGTAAACGGTTGCTCTCGATCTCGACGTATTTTGTACGTCACTGGACCTAACTGTTCAACAATGAAGTAGGGACCAGACCACCTCGGTCTGAACTTGGAATCTTTAGGTATCACTTTCCGCAATACCTTATCCCCCGATTTTGAACTTTACCTCGGACGATATCTTATCATACTGGTCCTTTTGAGTCTGCTGAACTTTCGTAATACTAATTTTGCCTTGTTGGCAAATATCTCCTAAGCCTTTAGCCAAATGTGCTCTATAGTCCTTAGGATCACTAAAAGACTCATCACCGTCAGCTAAGAAAACATCAAAGAGATCTCAAGGTTGCCGTCCGCTAGCTCAAAAGGGCTGCATCCAGTCGAAGACTGCAACCGCTGTCCGATAAGCATAAAGACAGAATTGCAACAATTGATCCCAATCCTTACCCGTTTCCTTCATATATGCTGCGAGCATATCAACTAAAACCCGGTGAAATCGTTCCGCCATCACACTGTGGCGAAGCAGTAGCTTTATTATCTGGCACAAGTGGGGCATCAGGTGTCGTTCTTCGCGTCGCGCGCAAGGCAGAAACTTGTGCTCCCGTGGACCCTGTGTAAATTTTTTTTGCGTGTTGTATCGGAGGGATAGCGCACGTGCGCTGCGTCCTCTGTCTGCAAACCAGGTCGATAAGCTATTTTTCCTGCTAATACACTAATCTATCTCAAAAACGGGCACCTCTACCCTTCATCAACCCTGGCAGAACTTGCCTTTATTTTTCTTCCGACCAGCAATTCGCCTCAGAGACGCGTTTGAATTCACCAAACCAGTCTCGAATGTCTCTTGTCCGTGAAACGGACGAGGTTTCAAATAAGAAACTATAATGTCAGGGTTTGTGGACGTGATTAGAAAGAGGAGCCGACTTTTCGACCAATTTTAGGGTGTCGTCGGCAGTGTCAGGGGGCGCACGAGCAGCCGTAACACCGCTTCTGACTCGAACCTAAACTCAACTCCCTCTCTCTTCAAAAATACCCACTCCCCCAAAGAGGCAAATGGCCAGAGAATTTCAAGACTTACCAGTCACCGCTGCCACCAAATGTAGCGTAGTAGGAAAAGAAGGACGCGGGACAAGTAAAATAAACAAGGGTTTATTGGGATGGCTGGTGAGCAAGGAGCAGGCAGGCAGACAAGGCACCAAGGCAAACAAAAGAAACAGACTGAATATCCATGCACAGACGCGCGTTTATATAGTACAACTTGGTATGCAAATTAGATAGTACAATATGCAAATGAGCTCAAAGTGCATTTCAGTTGCTCAAGATGACTCATCATGAACTAATATGCAAATGAGAAAAAGTGTACGTACATACGAACGTACTATCTACTTTACAATTTTGGCTGAAAACTGCCTCCTATTACATGGACAACGGTCAAAGTCAAATGCCGTGGGTTGAACTGCGAACCTTGCTCCTAGAACGCCGAGCTCACAAAAAGAGCAAACCGTCAAATTAGACGGCTTATTGGTCAGTCAAGACTGACAATTGTTTCATTTTTCTACCCATTTTTACACTTATTTTAAACGCATATCTATATAGTCTAGTAGATTCACATTCACAATGGGTGGGCCCAATTCTTCGAAAAAAATGTTTTCTGTTTGAGTTCTTCCTTTAAAAGCTATCCGTTTTAAGTTCTTTGTTTAACATTTTCTATTTTTTCGAAACCTTCAAATTTGAATTTGAACGAAAACATGGATTCTGTTAAATGCAGTTTTTCGAAGCTCTTCGTTTTAGTTCTCCGTATAAGTTCTCCGGTTAAATAAACGGAGGTTGCTGAAATTTTTCTGTTTTTTTAAAACGGAGAACATTTAAACGGAAAACTATTGCCTTATAGAACATTTCAATCGGAAAACATACTAAATGAAGAACATTCTTCACTGAAATATTAATTCAAAAATTAAACGGTGAACACTTAAAAAGAGAACTTAAACAGAGGGCTTAGAAAAATTGCAATCGAAATTAAATCAGTTTTCCGTTTAAATTCAAATTGTCGGCTTCAAAAAATCTAAAAAATGTTAAACGGTGAACTTAAACGGAGAATATTTTGAAATAAGTGTGTGCAATCATTGTAGGTTTGCCGTTTAAATAAACGGATAACTCAAGTTCCCCGTTTAAATAAACGGAGAACAATTAACCGGAAAGTTATAAACGGAAAATTTTAAATGGAGAACTTAAACGGAGTTTTTAAACGGAGAACTTAAACGAAGAACATTTTAAAAAAAATTGGGCCATGAGGGTGCTATGTATTTGCGCGATTTAGGCAATATTATGTGCTATTGGCTAACTTATTAAAAATTTTTGTACTTTTTACTACGTATACGATCAATAAAAACAAATTTAAAATTATTTTCAAACTTTGGTTTGTGCTCTGGTAGACAATAAAAACAACTAGCGCATATAACAAAACGATAGCACATCAAAGTGCTATAAGCGTTATAGCGCTTATGGCAAATGAGGGTGCACTATATTGTGCTATTGGTTAATTTATTGGAAATACTTGTACTTCTTCCTTCCCTAGGCCTAGGCCTGGGCTTAGGCTTGGGCTTAGGCTTAGGCTTAGGCTTGGGTTTAGGCTGAGACCTGGGCTTTGGCTTTGGCTTAAGGCTTAAGACTAACCAATAAAAGCGAAGAATGGAAAGTCATTTCGGGTGATTGTCTGCACTTTTGACAAATAGGAACAGGGATTGAAAGTTCTACAAACCCAACAACGGGGGGGGGAGGTATGTGTAGGCAGTAGCGTGTATAGCGCAATTAGCGGAGAACGGGTTGGGGGCATAGATGCACATGGGGGGGTAGAGGGGGTATCCACCCCCCTTTCCCCTCAGACATCTGGCACCCCCCTCAACCCTCCACCCCCCCCCCATCTGATGGCCAAGAAAGTGCCCCAAAAATGCGTAAAAAATTGAAAAATTGCAAAAAATTTTCGCCCGCGGCAAAAAAAGTACCCCAAAACTGAGTTGAAAATCGCCGAAAAATGGTCAAAACTAGGGACCACCCCCCTTCCGCCATTGGTCGGGCACCCCCCCTCGCCGATTCACCCCGTGCATCTCTGGTTGGGGGGTATTTTTTTGGGGGGGGGGTGGAGCGTGATTTTTTGCGTTTTTAAGCTGGACACAATAATAGCGCAAGTAGCGCAAACAGCGCTTAGGGGTGGGGGGGGGGAATCCTGTGTCCTGTGCACTTTTACACGCGACATCTACCAAAAAATAGGACTATGTATGTAGGTCTAGGTCTTAAAAATTTTCACAGGCATTCAATAAAAATGTAAGTCGAAATCGCCATAGCTAATCCACTTTACTCGCCCTATACTCACCAAGTTATATTCAATTTCTACACGCGTTGCGAGGTAGTTAGCTATAAAAATTAATACAAGCGCTGGGATAAACAGGGAGCGTTTATTAGTATTAACCGAGCAAAGAACCAAACATAAACTCAAAATTAAAGGACGTTTTGGTGTGCACACCGAAATGAATATATATATATATATATATATATATATATATATATATATATATATATATATATATAAATAATATATATATATATATATATATATATATATATATATATATATATATATATATATATATAGTTTATATATATATACCGAAATAGAATATATATATATATATATATATATATATATATATATATATATATATAAACAAGGCAAATATAAACAAAGGAACAAAACGATCATTCATTCATTTGTTTTCTAATTTTCTTTTATTTCACATTTTTGTTCTTCTGCTTATTATGCTGATGATGGTGTATGTGCACGCCCAAACGTCCTTTAATTTTGGGTTTATGTTTGGTTATTTGTTCGGTTAATACTAATAAACGCTCCATGTTTATCCCTGCGCTTGCATTAATTTTTATTCTGCGGTTTCGATACCCGCCCAACCAAAGTGTATTCTCAAGTAGTTAGCTATGTTAGTGTGTACAGCTGTGCAAAAAATTAAAGCCCTGTCAAGGGTTAAAATTTTTTAATGAACAATTAATGGATTCGTACATTGAAACTGCCGTAGCTTATTTGCATTACTTAACATGTTAATATGTACTGGAAACGTTTTTTTTCTTCAAGCTTTTGCCTGTAGTTTGCTAAAACAAGAGACTTTAATCATGCAAAAAATTGTGACTATGTTCGGACCCTAGGCAATTTTTTGAGCTAATACATGACCGTTTACTTCCATTAATATCCTGAATAATAAAATCCTGAATTTCTTTTAAAACATGGTTTTAGCCTGCTTTTTCACGCTGACTAACTTAAATTGTGTTCAGATGCGCTTTGTAAATGTCAGCCAACCAAATTGTGTGCAGTAAAAAGCATTATATCATACCTGTGTTGAAAAAACAGTGGAATAACTAACGTCAATAACTAAGTGCACGCTGCTAGATTCACAGCGTGCATCGAGAATCTAGTTATTGCACCACTGTAGGCGTGCATCTTAGTTATTGACTTATTGCACTGTATTTTTCAAAACAGATATAACATAAGTATGTTATATCACCTTGTAGTGTGCACTCAGCACCTATTCGCAGTGACACGTGAAGCCCGCGAGCATAAACTCGTGCGCGCAAGTTCTTTATGTATAATGTGCGTGCTAAAGCATGGAAACAGGCACAAATTCTGCGATAGCTGTTCAATTACCTACTGGCAAATAGGCTAATTCGATAATTATTTTGCCAGCGAAAAGCGCAGGTAGACATCGTACTCGTAATAATACGTTTTCTTTTTTGACATGGTTCTTCACAAAATCAAAAAGTGATCATGCATGACTTATCAGTTACAGCATTGACTAGATCATTCTTCATGTGTCTCATTCTTTATACTTCCAGGTGCGAAGCTGGCGACAATACAGCTTATGCAGAATGCTTCCAGAGTGTTTTAACACAAATGGTGGAGAAAAGTGACTCTTGCCAAAAATTAAAAATGCTGCAAATATACAACGCGGAAAAGACACAATAATTTTTTTGTGTCTATGTTTATAAATATTTATGAAAAAATGAATGAAAGGTATTGAAATAAAGCATAACATGGCAACATAACATTCAGTTACTTCATATGCTATTTGAAAACAAACATAATTTTAAAATGTTAGATAACACAATTAACATCACATAACACAGACAACAGATAATATATTTAGTAACGGTTACTCAGAAAAAAACGAATCAAATGAAAGTTAGGTGCAAAATGTGATCATTAAATATTGCAGTCTGTTGTTAATTAATTGGAACCACTTCCGTATCCGGCCTGTTGCGCAGTTTAAAATAGTTACAAACTGCCAAAGTTTAGTTTTGAATTTGCGTGGGACGTGACGCGATGAGAACTTATGTCAGCTCAAGGGGGTAGTGTCGCGCAAGCAGTCGACTTTGCGCGACTATAAAACTTTTTCAGTAAAAGATAGGTCATTGTTATTCATATATTCTAAAAATATGTTTCAAGGCAAATAATTTTGCCAAGTTTCAGCAAAATTGATACAGCATACAGTTAGCAGTGAAGTCGCAACGTCGGAAAAATGACGTTTTGAAAACCTATTCACATTCGATAATTTCGTCACAGTTATCAAACTTGTTTTAGATTGTTTACACCTGTTAAAAGCACATATGCTCTAGTTTATGCATACAAAATTTCGTGCAAATTGCTTGAGTGGTTGCGGAGAAATACCTGTTTAAACTGTGAACCTGTGCATAAACTGTGAAGTATTCACAGCAATAATGATAAAGTGTGAAAAATTTAGACACTTATTTTAAAAACAAAAGAAAAACGTATCTTTATTTTTTATGTTTCTTATTTGTGGCAGAAAACTGTGCGTCAAAACATTACATGTACTTTACAAGCTGACCAGTCTGATATCTGCCTTGATTATTTGAACTTTTATTTCTCTAATGTGTGATGTCTGGCTCACAAATGGTGATTGGTTCAAAATATGTATGGGTTATGGCACTGGTTGGCGTGCTATAAGTGATTTATACGCATGTGTCTGTGAAACTCCGAGTGCAGGTGCACGAGTGCGCGAAGCGCACGAGTGCACCTGCACGAGGGTTTCACACATGCGTATCAACTACTTTTAGCACAACAAACAGTGCTATAAGTTTCTTGTAATTTGGTTTTAAATAAGTAAGTAAAATTTTTGGTGATTTTCAAAAATATTTCAAGACTGGTGGGGATCGAACCCACAATACTCTGATTCGCAGTCAGACACCTTATCCATTAGGCTACAGTCTTGCTAGGGATAACTTGTTCACTTTGGTAGTTGTCGACATGCGAATGTACGTACCTAGCTATAGCAATACATACAGAGCACAGACAGTGCAAAATGAAGTCCACTACACTGCCGCTGCCTATACGAGAAATATTATGCAAATTGATGTCAGTGTTGGAGTGGCCTAGTGGTTAATATGGTGGATTAGGAAACCGCGTATTATAGGCGGAGGTTCGATTCACCTTGTCTTAACTTTTCTTGCTATTTCTGCAGAGTGCAGTATAAGTAGGTTCAAGAGTACAGTAGGTTGCATGCCACAGCGTGCCGCAATAACCAGGTTACAGCACGCTACTAATACACTAAACCAAATTACAAGGAAAGATATTGGTAGTCTAGTGTCTGGCAATATTTACATAATTAATATACTTATACTATCCTATTCATAATGATAATGAAAATATCTACTCCACATTAAAATATCAGTTAGAACCATGTGTGGTATTAAGACGTTTAACTTTCGAATCTCGTGCAGCCGCTTGGTTCCAAAGTTATACGCAACGTAAAACGGAGTTATTTGTCTGTTGCTACGAGCAGCGTTTAAACGTTGTTACTGAAACCACGGTACTTAACATCTGTTTCATCAAAATGTCTAAAAGAAGCGTTAATGCTTTTTGATAATGTTTTGATAATGCGTTAACGGTTTTTGTCCGGGCGCCAAGGACAAAACTACGTCAACTTACAGTAAAGGGGTCATGTGACCCGTCACTTGAAAGCACTTTGTCGCACCAATCGAATGGTGAAACTCCCAAGTGGCTGCGACCCCCATAACAAAAGTTATGGGGATTTTAAGGGTTTCACACCATAGAACACTGTTATCATAATTAAATCGTAATTACTACATTACGAAAAGTGTTCTTTTTCTCAAATCCTTAAAGGCGCCATAACTGGTCTTAGAGAACTCGGACGGACACAAGAATAGCATCATTGGATTGCTGGCGAGCAGGGCTTTCAAAAGAGGGGTCACATGACCACATGGCACTTAAGATTACGCCGAAATAAATATCTCAGGGTACGCTCACGTGACACGGTCATGTGACCCCTTATTTTAAAGCGCTTCTTAAATCTAAACGATTGATGTCAATTTCATGGTTGTCCGTGATTCCTATTGTGCGTTATGCGCCTTTTAAGGTTCACCCTTTGTGACTTATCAAAATCAGCCCATGTTGGAACAAATCTCTTTACATTTCAATTTTTACCAAAATTTTTCAAAATTCAACAAATTTTTACGTATTAGTTTGCGCTGGAGTTTAACATCTTAAACTAGTCTAAACTAGACGCACTCGACTTGTAATAAACAATAACAATTATCATAACTTGTAGAAAAAGTACAATATTGGTGTGTAGAAACCTAATTATTAGTCATTGGAAAACTTTTTGCAAAAATAAAATTACAAAATGTCTTTCAAAAGCCCAATTATTTAGCTATCGTTTGACGTATAGATCATAAAAATCGGTTCGGTATGTTAAAAGTTATGAACAAGCTATCAAGCTCTTAATTTTGTTAAGGTGGTAGTTGCGTTTTCGAGGTTTTTGTGATTTCTATGTAAACATTGCGCCCACAGAACTCAAGTTACAAATGAAACCGGAGCATGATTTTTTGGCACAATACTGTCAAGGTCAATATCCCCAGGCGTGTCTCACTTTTTCGAAATTTCACCTGTGTACATTTTTAGACGACTAATTACAAGAAAATATGTTAAATTTTCGATGCCTTTGTTTTTGAACTATTTTCTCAGTAAATTGACTAGTTATTAAACAGGGGATGCCTGGGGATTTTAAACATGTCAAAAACTTTACAAACTTTCAACCCCAACAGGTAGAGCTGTGGCGCAAACTTTTTCTAAACAAGCAGCAATTTATTGCAAAATTTATGGAGTTTTTATCCATGGCCATAGCAGATTTGCAGTTTTGACCAACAGCAGTAATTTTCAGAGCAACTGTATAATCGGTAGACATCAGCTGGAAGAAATTCCTTCAAAAGTTTAACCTGTCGCTCACATTTTTTCAAGTTACAGAAAAGGTTTGAGAATTTTTCTAAAACTGTGCGTAAATTTTGCGTTGAATGAAGTTGAATATGTTGAAAAAAATTTTGCTAATTTTTGAACAAAAACAAAGGAGTTGGTCACAAATTTGGATTAACTGGATTAGATTAACTGAATTAACTACAATAACTCGACATAAAATTTTAGTATTTTTCCAAATGTTGCAAGTTTATGCACTTGCAACAGAGGAGCAACTGTGTCTAATTTGCAAAAGGTCTCATGCTTCTGTGTTGAATTATTTTAGTTAATTAAGTTAATTTAATCCAGTTAATCTGAATTTGTGAACAGGCCTAAAGAAAAAGGCGTATAAGATCCAGACTAGACTTTTGTGTGGGCTGGGATAATGCTAAATACTGCACCACATAACTTCCAAGTACTGTAGCAATAATTATTTTTCTTAAGCCGTTAAGCCTGCTTTTAAGCAACGCGCCAATTAAACGACAAAACTTGATCGACATCTTGCTCACGTGGCCAACCCGATAACATATAAAAACGCAAGCCTCCATGAGTCCAAGTCAATCTCACTCAACCCACACACATAGTTATCTGGTTTACACGCAATGGTAAAGCTAGCCAAAACCTTCACCAAAAGCCAGAAGGTTTTCGACCGCGTGGACCCTCATCCTACATAACCGTTAAGGATTACACTTGCACAGCCTGACACACAATTGACCCGACTCTTTTCCAACATCTCCACATTTTGTTCCCCAACTTAAAAAAAGCAGCGTGGCACACCCTTATCTCGGTTTGCCGGCTCGCACCCCCCAGATTTTTTGAGCTTTATATATGTGCATATAACTTGAATTTATCGAACCTAGTGCACAAATTCCGACAAACTAACCCGCCACAGGATTTTTAGCAAACGTAACGGCCTGTTCGCTTAGCCCATGTTGTGCGTATGTAGGCTATGTATCAGAATGTTTCCGAAAGAAACAAACCGGTACATAAATGGCTTGTAAATTACGCCACGGTCTAAAAAATTACCGGTTGAGTTTATACGTGTCCGTAATGGTGTTAATAAACAAGTGCAGACTCACAATTGTAAATTCAGTCTGATTGTGTCTTACAGTCTTGCCAACACACCGTAATTTAGTCTCAGATTGACGGAAGTTTTGTACAGCAAAAATATGTATATCTACGTAAAAGATGAGCTTACAGCTTACAGAATAAGAGAGACTCTTACTAACAATGTTTAAACTTGAATTGTGCTTCATCCTGTATATGTATGTCATTTTTGATTAAGGTTCAGTTTACAGTAAAAGTAAATAAGTAGTTTTCTAAGTAATTGTCATGATACTCGACCAATTAGGTAGTAATAAAACCGTTGACCAAAATATGACTAAGATGTTCTGGTTATAAAGTTTTTCAAATACATTTGTAAATACCGTACTGGTGCGTTTTACTTAGTTTTGGCAGAATTTTTGCTATTTTTTGCAGATTGTTTTGAATAATTCTGGCAATATATTAATTCATGACCTATTTTCGATAATTGAAGCACCAGTCAATGAAAAAATTATGTGCTGGATGCTCGGGCTAGCTCACACATAATAGAACAAGTTGCCCCTAGAAGGGACAGTGTTCCTCCCCAGAGATGTTCATAATATCAAAAGTACAATAATTATAATAATAATACGGAAGCGCATGACATGGCACCCCTTGAGTTATTGATAATATTATTGATAATGAATTATTAACAAGACATGGTACTCAACTGAGAGAGTGAGGGGGTGGGGGTACCCCCGATAGTTCAAGACCCCGTGCTCAATTGAGGGGGGTACTCCCCCTCAGTTCAAGACACTGAGCAAGGTCTTTGGCTGATGTGCTGAACTGAGGGGGGAGGAGGTACCACCCATCAGTTGAAGGCATAGTGCTGAGCTGAGGGGGGTAAGAGAAGTGCGTGCTTGCTGGATAAATGCGAATCCTCTGGAGACAACCCAGTCTAAATTCAAGAAATCAACTGTTAGAAAGCAGATTTTACCACTACTGACGAAGGGTAGGGGAATACACTTAACACAATATTGTTATCTTACAGCTAATATTTTCTCGTAAATGTTTCGGCGAGTTCTAGCTCTCAAATTATAAACAGTACGCGGTTTATTTATAGTCTTTTGTGTCGAGTCAGTTGTCCATTTGTCTCGATTGTGATTAAGTGTACTTTGAGTCGTGGTGTCGATATCAGTTCCATGAACGTTCGCATTCTCGTCAATATTTTTGGTCGTTGATTGTTTGGTTGTCGGTTATAGGCTGGTGAAGGTCAAAACATGGTTTGATATTGTTGCTTCCATAATTATTAAAAACAAGCAGCAACAAAAGAGCAAAAGCCGTCCCAAAACTAAGTAAAACGCACCTGGACTGTAGTTTCAAAAATATTTGAAAACAACTTTCTAACCAGAAAGTCTTAATCATATTTTGGCATAGCAGTATTATTAGTGCCTAAATGGTCGAGTATGGGGTTAGCACAGTGTCGTTTCTTCTGTAAGCTTAATGTTTAAAGTTTAAGTAGTTTATTCTGTAGTTGCTGCAAAAAACTTCGTCAATCAGAAACGAATTTTTTGTGTGTGAACTAGACTGAAAGACGCAAACACTGCATTTACAACTCTGAGTCTGCACTGGCTGGCATACGAACGCAAATACGGACAGCTATAGACCAAGCTTGAGGAATTTTAGACCCTGGTGTAAATTTATAAGCCATAAATGCACCTTTTTTTGCAAACAACCTGGTTGCTACACAGAACATGCACTAACCGGACAGACGTTCGATGCACAGTTTTTGCTAATCTCTGTGGTGGGTTGGTTCGTCGGAATTTGTACCCAAGGTTGGGTGAATTTAAGTCATATGCACACTTATAAAGCTGACGAAGCCTGGGGGTAGCCTTATTACTTTTCCCAACTGTTCCAAAAAACAAGAATGACTGACAGCCTATTTTTTAACGGATTAAATGGACAGGACTTATCTTAGTCCGAGGTTTTGAAATGACAAGTCGGACTAAACGGACTAAACGGTTTAAAATAAGTCAGCGGCTGAATGGTAGTCCGCACCCATCCCTAAACTACCACCGGATTAAACTCTCAGCTGGACTAAAATTAGTCCGATAAAAAAATTTCTGTTCCTAAACCTGATTTAAAAAAGTACGTTTAATCCACTCGCTGCATCTTACATGGAGTTTTAGTCTACGCGGATTAAACGGACTTAACTTTCCGGTGCCCCTAATTATTTTCTTGCTTCTTATTACTACTTTAACCGAATTGGACGATCTATACATCAAATTATAGCTGAAAAGTTGAGCTATTTTATAGTGTATTTTAATTATCTGTTTAAAAAATGTGTTCCAAAAATCTTCGTCAAAATTATTTTTGGTCGATTTCCGACAAATTTTTGTCAAAATTTAAACAACTAACAGATTAAGGATTCCAAATATTGTAGGTATATGAGTTCAACATTCATCTGACTCTAAATATTTATAGCCTCGTACTTGATAGTTGATCATGTGGGATGTCATATAATCTTCTGAGCATGAAGAGAATTTTGATATGTATTGTAATAAAAATATTTTAAAAAAATTTTACTTGATTAATTTTATCGAGTCAGATTCAAACCATCATCAGCTACATCATCAGGCTAACGCTCTGACCACTCGGCTAAGCTGGCCTGAATTGTTATGTGCTAAAGTCTTTTTTCCTGTTGTGCCACAGCACAACAGGTCTCTAATTTTGATTTCTGGCGGAATACACTGGGCTTGTAGTGCAATGTACGTCTGTGCGTTAGTTTGCTTTGCATATTAGAGCTACTGCGCGAGCGTCACATCATTGTCTAGGGCAAAAGTTACACTGTAAGCTGGAAAAATGTCAATGTGCGTTTGTTTAGTTCATGTGTATCACATAGTGCGCGTGTGTCACATTGCTGATAGTACCAACATTTGACCAGATAATTTTGTTGGCAGCATCTTATGTTTCCTGCGAACTGTAGTCATTTTTGGTCATGAAAGAATGAATACACTTCTCACTCATCAAAACAACCCATTCCTACATAAATTGTTGTTAGATAATTAAAACTCTTTCCAGTTTTTGCATAAACAACTTATTGTAAGATTGCATAAAAACGCATTGAACTTTTGCATACACATTTTACAATAAGATAATTATCTGCTGCACAACAGGTTTTAGCTGACCTGCTGGTCAGCTTACTTGAACATAATTCTTAATACTTACTGAAGGTTTTGCCGCAGGTTGGGCTTGTTACAATTGAGATTAAAAAATTAACATATTGTCATTTGCAGCTAGTTTTTTACATTGTGTGCAGCTCCGCAGCTGCAAATTTTTTTTTCATTTCGCTACATTCAAAAAGCGAGCCAATAGTCAACTTTATCTGCTCAACCAATCAGAGTACAGTTTGTAGGCGGAGACAAAACTGATTGGTTGGTGCAGAAAAACCATACATAGTTGCAAAAGAAGAGATAGCTCTGGTTACTGCACACGTGGAAAGACAAATCCATGACATGTTTACGTCTTTTGTGTAAAACGGACCGGCAAAATTGACACCCATGTAGGTAAATGGTGGCGCTTCAGACACCCAAAGTGACGGTAGTGGAACTGAATACGATTTTCTTTTCCACCTTCGGCAAGTCAAACAGATCCTTAGAACTTTCATTCTGCTTGACGATCTTGCGGTATCCAGTACTCTACTCGCAAGGCAGATAAGGTGTGACAAAGTTCTTTATGCAACAATTTAAGTGGACACTTTGTATAACCAAATTCGTAAAGGAATAACGTTTCGGCAACAGGAGCGGAAATTTTTGATGTGGAGGTAGCATGGCATTATTTAACCTTTGAATGAAACCTTTGGAATCAAGGAACAGGAACAACTGGTTCACAAGATGAGGTGACCTTTTGTTCTTGAGACAAGATAGGTCCATCGAAAAGCTTTCTTCTTGTACCTTCTTTATCCAAATTATTTCGCTTCCAAAACTTCGGCTGTCAGCAAGTTGCCAATGCCATGTCTCTTTTGTCTAGTGGCGTGACAGAATTTGAAACACCATGCTGTAATTCTCTAGAGTTTCTTTAAGGAACTGAAGTTTTCACATTCAAGACTGAAAGATTCCGATACAACAGTATCAACCAGACAAAATTTCGAGCTTTCTTTAACTTCGGCGTTCAACATCTCTGTTCAACAGTTCAATATCTCTTGACTGTTTACTACCGGTGGTGGCCAGTCTTTGAGTCCTTTAACCACACTGGACCATTCCACAAAAGCGCCACAAAAAAGGACCAGATCCTACGTGTTTGTTCCGTAAATCAACGGGATTTTCACTGCTAGCAATGTATCTGAAATAAGCTCCAGAAGTGCGAATTTCCGCGACTCGATTTGGTACAAATTTTTTCAGAACCTTTGAACTTTTTACCCAAGCAATGGCTATTTGAGAGTCTGACCATATGACTGTACGGTCTACAGTGACACTTATCTGTTTGCACACAGAAGCTGATAATCTCGATCCCATCAGAATAACGAGAAGCTCCAATTTGGGCAAAGTACATTTTTTTAAAGGTGCTACTCGTGTTTTCGAACAGAGCAAAACCGTTTTGTATCATTTATAAAACCAAAAAAGAAGACACACCGTAGTAACATAGGCTTTCATAAACGCATCTACAAACGTGTGAAGCTCAAATCTGCATCCTTCAAGCACTGCGTGATATCTTGGATTCCTTATGCTATTTATTTCTTTGATTTGATCTGCAATCTTATGTTATGCTGCAAATCACGGGGCTCTTGGAATTTAGGCCGTGAAGGCGAGGGCCAAAAGACGAAACTGACCATGCGCCCGAGCCCGGATGGAATGCAGAATAACGTTTGCCGACCGGGGCAAACTGCTTAAAATCGCTCAGAGTCAGGCCCTATCTACGTCCGGGGTCACACACGGAATCACGCGCTACAGCTACAAGGCCCTCCAACCCTACGAGGGTCCAAAAATAACGCGCACGACCAATTAAAATTTAGACATTTTATTGGTGAAGATAACTTTTACTTTCAAAAATAATAACAAACAATTTTATAACAAGGAGAAAACAAATAAAACTAACTAAATTAAAAATACTTTAATCATGATAATAAAAAAATTTAGTTATTGCCAGTTGTCATCTGTGAGACTGCATCACTGCAAGTCACCAAACCAACCAACTGTGTATCAAAATTAGTGAGTTTATAAAAAAATTATTGATGTCTACAAAAACTCATAGTGCAAATTAACCCAATCATAGCTGTTTCAGCCCATGCCATTGCGAAAAATTGAGTAAGTGAACGATTTCTGACAATCTGAAGAATGTAAAAACAAAAACTGGAGGTGATTATTTTGTTTATTTGAGAAATTCATGTCTATACATGTATAATCTGTACAATCAAATGTTGGCGAGACAACAGCATATTGTTTTCAATTGCACCAATGTTATAACTGAATTTCATCTAGACGTCTATTTGATATGTAAATGAGCTTCAGTCAATTAAATTCTGTTGCATTATTCTTTATGTACGTAAATACATACCTACATCACTACAGCTACACAATGATCAGAACACTGAACAGACACACGTCGCGTACACACTCAGGTTCACAGATATCCGCACAATCACACAGATGACAACACGCAAAGACTCACACACATAACTCACTTAGTTACACGTTATTTTTCCGACACCTCATTCTAAAGAAGCCTGCTGCGCTGTGGCGCAGCAGGAAAAAGACTATTTTTTTGCGTGGAGACGTCAACGTCTACTAGTGTCTGCCCTCACAGTTACAACACCAGTAAATTTTCTTGAGCAGCAGACTAAGATCATGTGCGTTTCGTGCGTACTCAGCAGTCTATACGGGGTTGGTAGACGGTCGGTATTCAATCCACATAATGTGGAAGGATCAGGGGTGCCTGCCGTGGATTGTTCCCAGAAACCAGTCCCATTAGTACAATTGGAATGATAGCCACAGCCTAGTGAAAATGACACGGACCCACAAACTAGTAGGACTAGCGTCGTTGAGTTCACGCGTACTTCTTTTTTTAATATAAAATCACAAACAATTTTTTCGAGCTTTTACTTAAATTTAGCCAAAATTTACTTTAGTTTTATCGAAACATATGTAATGTATAAAAAATGCAAACAAAACACAGAGTCTCTGTATGGCAGCTTTACTAGAAGTCGGGTCAGGTCGGGTCGAGTTAAAAGTTATCTCGGGTCGGGTCCTGTAGGGTTATAAACTTTCGACCCGTTGTGAACTCTAATTCGCACCAAGAGCGATGATAATGGAAGAAACTATTTCGTAAACGTCGAGTGTAATCACACACAGACACGGAATTTTTGTTATAAGGTGCCGTCAAATGCTATAACCGCTATGTCTGAGTGTGGTTATATTGTTTGGGATGTGCTATTGTTTGCTATTGTTTGACAGACGGTTTTTCACTTTTTCAGTCATGTTATCAACTTAGATACCTATTACTGCAATAGGACTATATTTTTGGTTGTTATTTCTACAAATTGAGAACCGGACACAAGAGTGTACTTACGCAATCGAATCTGAATTTCGGCCCATAGTTTAGCCCTAGCCCTTTAAATAAAGCAATGCACATCAAAATACTGTAAATCCGCAATAGCCACACTCAAAAATATTTATTATTCATGTGATACTAGAATTTTTACTATGGGCTTTTCTAAATGTGAGATCAATCGCATTTTCTATAATCATCACAGATACAGATAAAATCCACGACGCAGCAGCTAGCTTTAGCGTCGGCATCAAATCTTCCAAGTGGAAATATTGGTCCTCAGGGGCTTCCACTTGATTTTCACTGATGTTATGTTTGTGACTCTGGTGCTTTTCAATCAGCCTGTTTTAAAAACTCCATGTAGAACCAGCAGTTGCAAATTTAATAAATTTTTGAAACTCAAGTGGCAGGGATCTGCGATAGTAGAATACAAACGGCTGTGCTAAAACAATTGTAGACACAGATGATATTATTTGAACATTAAATAATTTATGTCCCAGTTTCCAACGAAAATGTATATACATACTTACTAAACTCATTTTACGACATTGTCACCTTGGAGTAATGTTGTGATGTGTTTACAACCTGCTAACTAGTAGGGAATGTTTAAGTCACAGAATTTTAAATCAATTAAGTTATCAGTTAAGTTATTTGCGCAAAATTTAAATCAGTTAAGTTATCAGTTAAGTTAGGCAAAATTAAATCAGTTAAGTTAACTTAACTGATAACTGATAACTTTAACTGATTTTAATTTCAGTTACAAGGTAAAAATTTTGAAAAATTTAGAATCAAAAATTATCACTCAAAATCCACTTTTTTAACTGTTTTATGGTTCTTAAATTATACTAATGTCTATAAATTAGATTTATAACAATTGTGATCAGTTTTATTAAAATGTACCACTACCGAGTACCGAATAAGTTACACAATTTTAAATCAGTTAAGTTATCAGTTAAGTTATTTGCGCAAAAATTAAATCAGTTAAGTTAAGCAAAATT
>JASANF010011975.1:0-19891 GCA_030248245.1 Trissonchulus sp. WLG1_4 | reverse complement strand
ACATGCATAGTTTCATTTGGATAAGTTTTCAAATTGCTTCAGTACCTTAAATCTAAGCTTCTAAACAGAACTTTTTTGAATTTCGTAAAACTTTATGGCTTGAGAAAACAAAAAGTACACTGCCTATCAATAATTGCAAAAAAAGGAATCTAGACATTTTAGTTTTCTTTATTTTGGTTAAATATTATGAATATAGACTGCACACATCAGCCAATTGACATTTTCAAGTATTATCTTTTAGTACAATGAACTCGTATGCGTTGCCATGACAACCATGGCAACAAATTCCACCACTATAGTCTAAAGTGACCTATTGTCTTCCAATATGACCGCTAATACATTCAAACGATAATACGGAAGCTAGGTAAAACGAATATAAAATATCACGTCTTGTCACGTATTTTCGAGCGTTTTTTGTCAAAAATGGGGGTGGTACACTTCAGAGCCCATAAGCCTGGTTATATAACAGTTGGCAAAATGAGTTTTGACACAACACTGTAGTACAACTTTATCTAGTTTGGTGCCGAGTTTTGAAGATATGCGTAGCTTACATTTTACATCACATCATTTTAAATTGAAAATCGGAGTTAAATTCAGAAAGTGTCAATTTCCTGAAAACAGATGCAGTTAAGTTTGCGTTTTAACGTTCCAAACTGATCTTAAGTAAAATATCTAGATTCCTTTCTTAATTTAGTGAAAATCAATACTGTTTTTGAGAAAAAGGTATTTAAAAATTACGAAATATAGTGAAAATAGGCAAAAAATGCCAAAAACACTACTTTTTTTGTTATAACTATAGTGTAACTGAATATAAAGAACCTATAATTTGCCCATATGCTTGCCTAAAAGTGCCTCATATGTGTGCCAAATTTAATAAAGCTAGCTGTGGGTTAGAGCGAATCGCGACAAAAACTGCACATACGAAACTACCACCTTAAAAACGTGTGCTTGATAGTTACTGAATACTTTCGCCGAAAACTTAGCTTGTTTCTAGAAAATATAACATTCGAAAAATTTTGTAAAGAACTCTCTAAATAAACGGACGCGGACAAATTGGTGAAAATGAGGTTCATTAGAGGTTGAAATAATGAGATATTAGGGAGACCTGAAACAGGGGCTGAAAAAATTGATTGGTGAATTGTAATTGATTGATTGCACAGTACGTGCTCATATAGTGTCATTTTGATATGCAAATTAAATAGTTATTATAGTTATTATAATAGTTATTAAAAAGATATTAAATTAAAGAGTTTGAAGCAACCCTACATCAACTGGTAGCGGCGACTTATTGATGAGGTGATTTACATGGTTTGAGTTTAAAAAGTATTTGATCGATAAATCTAGGTTTCTACATTTTGTGTTACTTTTAAATTGTAATTTTGCACATATCACAAAGATTTTAAATTTAAATGCAGTCAGCTACATTTTTTCAATTAAATTTTTTGACGATTTACATTTTACAACAGCTCATCTTTCTCTGATAATTGATAATAAAAAATCAATGGTAGTAAGTTGATAAGAATCAAAGCTTTTAAGTTGTCATTTCCGAAAAAAGTTCTGATTAAGTCTAGTCAGTTAATGAGTTTCTGCGATAGCAACTATTATAGTCTCTGTAGCTTACTACAAATGAAAGTTTTTACGCAAATTGGCTGCTATAAAGTATATATGATAAATTATGCAATTAAAAGATTCTAGGGATTTTAGTCTGTCAGTTGTTGCCAATTTAATTATTCTGATCACTCTGCTATTAGCTCCGAAGAAACATGGTTGTAATGTTTTAAACGACTTCAAAATTTAAATTTATTTCAGTCGTAACTTTAATCGAAAACTATCCGAACTTAGCTATTAAGCCTAAAGCCTTTTTATACCGCCTTATGCCCTTATTTTATTCCTTATGTTCTTATTTTGTTCCGTATGTCCTAATTTTATTTTTGTGTATTTTTTTATTCCTTATGTCCTTTTGTTTCTAAAAAGTCCAAAAGCTATGGACCATATGAGACTATTTTTTGCATGACAATGATTTTTTAATAATTTAAATTTAAAAATAGTCACCTTACTCCGAAAGTTTGCGTGAAATTGCTGCTTGTTCAATCCGATCGTACTTAATTACAAATGGGGTTGGATAAAATATGCCTTTGACTTTTTTGAACTCCTATAGTCAGATAATTAAGCTAAATCCGGTAGACGAACGGACGTTAGGTAAAACTTTAAGATTTAAGCTCGATTCTAGTCCGGCTCTAGATTTGATTTGGAGTTAAAAAATAAATAACTAAATATTAAATATTTATAAGTATTATATACTTAATAAAAACATACTTATATACACCGTGTTATTTGAAAAATTGAATTAGTTTCACTTTTGTAATTTTTTATTTTCCTTAACGGTCTGTTTCACCAATACAATTTTCACAATAATATGATTAAGTTGACCTTATTAGTTCTCAGAAACAAGCAATACCAATAAATTTAATTATAAGCGAACAGTATGATGCAACTAAAGTCTGACCAGAAATTGCTGAACCCTAAGGCAAAACAGTTGGCGTGATTTTTGTGACTACTCGCTGTACTCTTGATGACTGCAATTCGTTTTTTTGTAATAAAATCGCGTGTTTCTTTTGTCTCAGGGTTCAGCAATTTTTGGTCAGACTTTAGAATATTTTAACGCTAAATGAACCAAGCTTTCTATTGAAGCTTAATAGTGTGAAAAACTGGGAAAATTAAGCTTCATTTTGTCTTTTCACTTCCTACAGGCTTTTTATAAAAAAATATTAGCCATTTTTAAGCTTATTTTTGTAATTGCTGCTCCTTGCTCTTTTAAAAAAACTTATAGAAGGCAAGTGAAAAATGTAGCCAAAACTTGTAAACTTTTAAGAATCACTAGACATAGTCAAAGTATTGTTTTATTTGACAATAAACCCAGAAATGGCCCTAAGTAGTTCTTTTTTTAATTTTTCTTGGCAGACAAAAAGTTTTCGTCTACTTCATGTAAATAATAAACCCAATACTCATTATTCAAATGAAAAATAAGAAGTTACAAATAAATGGCTTTTTGAAACTTGATTAATAATAATTGGCTGTTTTAGTTATAATCTGTTGTGATGTTCCTCATAACGGTATACAGTCAAAGCACATATCGTTATCGTAGCATAATAGCCATAGCCTGCGTTCAGCTTTCAAGAAATTCACCTTTCAGAAAAAGCTTGTCAACGTTCATTTTTGAGAAAACTGCAGGTAAAAAGGTGAATTCTAACCACTAAGCTTAGTTTTTGCTCGAAGCTATAGTTTTTGACGTCATTGTATTAATAATTTTGTTAGCGAAAACTGCTGTCGCGGTCTTAATTGTTTCTTATAAAACCGCATAAAGTTAGTGAAAGATGTTTATTCTCTGAGTTTGACAATGGAAATGTTTGGATGGTAGTTGCGTTCGAATGCATTCGAATTGGTTCCACAGATCACAGGTGACATACAATCATTGAACCTTCAGACAAACATTAACATGTTTTCATTCATTTTTTGCTAACAACAGAATAGTTTTTGATTTCGTGGACTAATGTGAAACGGGTTGTGATTCTGTAGGTATCGCTAACCCTCATCTAGCTCATCATTATCATTAATCCATCAAGCGAGGAAAAATGTGCAGTTTTTTATCCTTAG
This sequence comes from Trissonchulus sp. WLG1_4, assembly GCA_030248245.1. NCBI lineage: Eukaryota > Metazoa > Nematoda > Enoplea > Enoplida > Ironidae > Trissonchulus > Trissonchulus sp. WLG1_4. Next base: position 16,237 of record JASANF010011975.1, on the reverse strand, counting down.
CTTATTTTTTGTGGAGTTTTTCGGCCATCAAAGGAGGGGGGATATTTCTCTCCTGTCTGATGGGTGGGTGTAGGGTATGTTATTGGTTGTAGATAGTGTCCTTTGTATGTTGATTGTATAATCCAGTGCACAGTTTTGTTTCAGATGACACAACCAATCATCAATTAATCAACCAATTTCGATCACCAAATATTCATATAATGTAACAGTTGGCTCCAAAATTGCCATAATGGTAAATTCATCGAACAACGAGAATTGCAGCCTCTTGGTAGACTCCCCCAATTATTCGTTTTTGGTGCTGACCCCCCTGATAATTTTTGGGGGCGTGGGGAATTCGCTCGTTTGCATGTCGATTATGATGGAAAAAAAGTTACAAAATGTCACCAACTTTTTCCTGTTCTCTCTTGCCCTGGCTGACCTTATGGTGTCTCTGCTAGTGATGCCGTTTGCTATGCTAAATGACTTTTATAATGGTGGGTCTGTTTGTAGTTTTAAACGAGGGCGCATTTCTTTGTGAAGTATGTAAAATAGGCCCCATAGAGTACTTAAAGAAATTTACGACAGCTCATCATCGGCCCAGTAGCTCAACGGTAGAGCGCTGGTCTGCAGATCCAGAGATGGGTGGTTCGAATCCCCCTATCCCCCCTATTCTGATGATGATGCTGTCGTTCTTTCGGTAAGACTCGCCCCTCCCTTTCTTGACACCTTTACCGGATTAACGAATTGAAACTCATGCTTAAAAATGTCGTTCGTAAACACCCGGATTGAACCGACTAAACTGACAACGTAATTTTAGTTTTATTTGAAGTGCTTTTTCATAGAATTTTTTAATTGGATTTCATAACTTATATAAATTACTACTATATTATTATTAATAACCTGTGATATATAAAGCTAAATATGTGCTATTGAGAATAATGAAAATGATAGAGAACTATGAGAATATAATGAGACACTATTATGTACTCTTATTAATACTAATACAACTAATGTGTGTATACTGTCATACAACACCTTGTTCAATAATCGATTGATTTATTAGTTTATAATTTATTTGGTTTGTATTTTAGGCATTTGGGTTTTTGGCTACGTCCCTTGCACCCTGTACAGTTCTCTCGACGTGCTACTGTGCAGTGTCTCAATTGTCCACATGGCTGTCATATCCCTGGATCGATATCGCGGTATCTCCAAACCGTTCAAGACCAGAAACAAGACCAAAAGCGAGGTTGCCATCAAAATCATAATCACGTGGTTCATTACCAGTATTATCTGTAGTCCGCTGACTATTCTAGCGTTATCCGATCCGCACAGCATCTACAAAAACTGCATGTGTGGCATTTTTCCCAACTTTGAGCTGCCGCATTTTCAAATTTATGGCTCAGTGTTGACATTTCTAATACCGTCAATTATCATGACAATCACCTACGTGAAAACGGTGCTACTTTTACGCGAGCAAATGTCCCTCTGCACTACGGGCACCAGCGGGTCGGGTATGGTGCTTAGGCGGAACACCCACAACATCCCCAAAATTCACCAAAATGGGGCAGCTCAGGCAAATGGGGCGGGGAAGGATAACCCCTCCCTGGACAGGGACGAAGAAACGGCCGTTTCCGGACTCATGGCTATGCAGGCGATTCACTCGAAACTCTTGGAAACAGTGGACAGTCGCGCCGCGGTCTGCAGACGCCGGAGTAAGCGTCACAGTCTGTTCCGGGAGAAGCCGTCGCTCAAAGCGGATTTGAAGCGCGCGGCAACTTTGACCTATTTCTCGAAACGAGACTCAGTTCACGCTGTGGCCCGGGAAACCAAAGCTACCAAAGTTCTCGGCGTGGTGTTTTTTAGTTTCTTTTTTTGCTGGACTCCGTTTTTTCTGGCCAACATCGTTCTAGCCGTTTGCGGTCGAAGCTGTGAAAACTTTCCGCACATTTTGCTGACTATTTTTCTATGGCTCGGCTATATTTCCTCCACAATTAATCCCATAATTTATACAACCTTCAATAAAACATTTCGATCCGCATTTCGCAGTATCATCACCTGTTGGAGTTGTCGCAAGCGACCAAACCGACGCACGAGCAGTTTGTCGCGTGTGTCGCGCGGGCTGGCTTCAGCTCCGCGTCTAAGATTCGGCAATTCTAGTCGCTCTCACAATGCGTTCTCATTTACGCAAAAATCTCGCGATGGTGAAGCTCAAGTTTAACTGGGGGGCAGTTCCGAAACCGAATAGAAGTTTTTTAGTCCGACTACAAACGAGCAAATGATGCTTGAAATGCCATTCCTTAATTCTGGACTAAATGGACTTGAATAAAGAATTTCCTGAAGCGATCAATTTGCTGATAGATCAGACAATTTTTAACAACGAACCAGACCAAAAATTGAATATTCCACAGGTGTAAAAGTATAATACAGAACAAAATTACTTGCTACAGACTTCAGAGTCAAAACAAGGTTAGCGTCACTTGATTCTGGAATTAGAGAATATATAATCATTATGTACTTTGGCTCCGGAGTCTGAAGCAAGTAATTTTGGTCGGCACTGTATTGAAGTTTATGATATTAAAAAGGAAAGTTTTGTTCAGGAATGTAGAGAATTTGCTAAAATGTTTCAAAAATAGTTGTCTCAAAATTTTGACACTTTTAGACATTACCTATTTATAAGCAGCTTTATTCAAATTGGTTTTTAGCTCATCAAAAAACGAAAACCAATTTCTGTGTCGGATTAAGCGAACTTGACTCAATGTTCATGGCGCTCTGAGTAGCATCCAGTTAATCAAATTGCTATAATTGTACGTTCTTGCTGATACGAACTTTTTTGCTTAAGTACGGTCAAGTTAGACACCAGGCAAGTATATTTGCAAAGTTAGTTGAGTTTTGGAGCATTTTAGCAAATTTTATGACTGCATCAAAATTGAAATTTTAAAAAATTTGACTAATTTTTGAAATGACGTAGCAGTGGTGCCTCAACCAAATTTAACAATCTATAGCTTAAATTAAAGACAATTCTCTTTCCAAGGTGCCATTTTTGTCAAATTTCAGTTACTGTCATTCATAGTTATTTTGATTTTTATCGAAAGTGACATGTTAAAAAACCAATCAAATTGAGGCAAATTATAATGATTACAATTCAAGAAGTTCGGCACTACCATGTATATCTGTTCTAATAGTGTGCAAAGTTTCATTCGGATCGGCTTTCGCAGCTGACAGTAATCTTAAATCTAAAATGATACCTATAGCCCAATTTCCAAAACTCAAAGTTTGCCTGCACATATACATTTTCAAAAAAAATCGAGCTATTTTTAGTACTAAACTCTGTTGAGAAAAGTTTCAGAAGCCAATAGTAGATAATGAAAAATTGGTTTGAAAAATTGTGTATTTTTGTCAATGTTGCGCAAAGTATTTTGGAAACTTTTTCAGAAAGGTTTGCCTACACATACTTTTTAAAAAGTTTCTGCTGGCAATTCGCGGCATAAAACTGTTTTAAAAAGTACTAAAAGCAAGAGTACATAATAGTGTCTCACTCTTTATAGACTTCTTCTATAAAGAGTGAGACACTATTATGTACTCTTGCTAAAAGCCATCTAGAAGTTTCTGGTATATCGATTGAAAAATTTTTTCTTATTAAAAAATTGATTGAAACTTCAAGTTGAGCAAAATTTGACGTTATGTACATCAAATGAAAGCTTGTTTAATTCTGAACAACTTTCTTTTTCAGTTAATCAGCGAAAACTTGACTGAAAAATTTTATCGCCCAAATTCGGTTATGATCTATTACTCTGCAATAATGTATTTGTGAAGACTAAAGTAACTATTCAAATGCTGTTTGTTATCCACTGTAGGTAATTATTTTAATAAGGATTTGATAAGTCAATTATTGATTAAGCAGTTACGATTAACTTTCAATCGTATGCTTCAGAGCAATGACTGCACCATCTTACAGTAGTAAAACCTTTTGAATTAATTACGTCATAATTGTAAATAATTGTAATTTATTTTTAAAACCTAATTTTTTATCAGGACTGATCAATAACAAATTAAAAGTCGATTCATAATTTTTCTAAAATATACCATGCTATAAAAATGTGGTTTAAGGGGGGGGCTACCTGTAAAAGTGAAAATTTTAGGTTCTCCTATTGGCTTCAAATTTGCACACCATGTAGCCCCAGGGAGGACGCATCGCAGATGTAACAAACTGGAACCAATGCTTTTGTCAATTTTTTGCTAGTTTCCCAAAAATTCAATTTTACGTGTAAATCATAGGCGAAAAAAGGTTTTTGTGGTTGCAAAGCGTTACTTTACTCGAAATTTTTGTAAATACTGACGAAGTTGAAGCGTTACTTTGCTCGAAATTTTTGTTAACACTGACGAAGTTGATTTTTGCATGATTCGATAGCCTAATGTCATATCTCAAGCTCTATGTTCCATTTTTTTACATTTTTGTCCATGGCCTGAGCAATGACGCCAAATGTAAAATCACTCAAATTTGGCGGGCCCAAAAAACGGCTTTTTTCACATTTCACCCTCGATTCTAGAATTGAAAATTGACTTAAAAAATCCGGATCATACGATTTTGCGCATAAATGTGGGCTACTACTATGCCAAGTTTCAGCCTGATTGGCTAGATATGGTTTGTGCTAGAACTGTCAAACTATGGGCCACTTTTAGGCTTTTTTGCGCACTTTTGCTTATGTAAATACACTGACAATAACGCACTGAACCAAAAGTGCACCTTCAAGGTTAATTGTTCTTATCTGAGCTTGGGGTGCCTTGGGGGAGTAACATATGTGAAAATAAGCAAAATTGGAGAACTTTTATTTTTGACCTGGCTAGCCCCCTTAAGTCGGTTTCCTATAAGTCTGCAATTAATGGTTCTATTGTACTCTATACAATAACTGATGACTATAATATTTTTTTGTGTCTTTCATTCAGTATTATTTTCATGTACAGTCAATCTAAAATAAATCAAACTTGTGACACTGTAGATGTATTAATAATGTTAATGTAATGCGTGTAAAAGCACAAAGACAAGTTGCAATAAAAATGAATATATTAGCAAATATATTAAGTTACAGAGGTTTGCACTAAAAATGATAGGTAAATATAAAACCAAGACAAACATTCGCTACCTAACACTAACAGTTAGGATTTTCTTTAAAATGTTTTTTGAAACATTCAGACTACTTAATAATGAATTGTCAAATAATGAAAATTGTGAAAAAATTGAATCTTCAAAATTTCAAAAAGTTAGGTATTAAGTAAGGCTTTTGATGTCCAACTTAGAAAACTTCTATTCAAAACACTGTAGTGTTAGGTTGTGAATTCCAGCCGAAAACTGAACAACAAAAAATAACTGATTGCTGTATTATTTCTTATTTTTTTAGAAATGCCTACCTCCAACTAAAAAATAAGAAATAATTAGAGGGAAAACCAACAACCACAGATTTCAGATATACCAATCAAATTGGCTGCATCCTTATTTCTTATTTATCGATGATTGAATCAATGAATCATAAAATCAGTTTCTTCTGATTACAATAGTTAATTTTTAACAATAATTATTTGATAAATACGATTATTTGAATGTCTATCAAAACACAATATAAATTTTTCAATATTTCGAACTCTGTGAAAACATTTTGTGATTGAAAAACAACTCACAAAGTGGATTAAACGGGGTAAGACTGTTTTTTTTACGTTTTTTTACAACTACTTGTGAGGTGAGCAGTTTAAGCATAAGTCATATATGTATTTGGTAAGCACTGTAATTGAACGATATGTGTGAACAAATAATTCAAATTCAATATAAAAGTTCAAAGCATCAATATATACTGAAAGCAACGTGCAATAAAAAGTCATGGGGGCCTCGTAATGCTTAATTCTTAGCACTTTGGATCCAATCTAGTTTGCTCAAAATTTAGGATTCAGTAGATTTGATTTAAAACGACTAAGCCAACAGACGGAAAAATGACAATAAAACAAAATGACCGGATAAGGATAAGGTCGAGTATTAACCGGGTCTTAAAGTTTACGGGGCTAGAAAGCATAAAGTTTAACAGGAATTATGCATTAATATAAACAAAAAATCGTTTTTTAGTCTCCAGCGGCAAGCTAATTGACATCCAAAAGTGCTACTGACATTATATATGTACAAAAACGTCTTTAAAATCAATAAATCGATAAAAAGTCAAGTGTGAAAGAAATCAATAAATCAAAAATCAATATTCGTCATCGTCCTGGTCATCGTTTTGGTGGGAGTCCACGGCCACTTCCTCGTAGTCTTTCTCCAGCGCTGCCAGATCCTCTCGAGCCTCGGAGAACTCGCCTTCCTCCATACCTTCTCCGACGTACCTGAAACAAACAATGAAATACAGTTGATGGCTCAGAGTCAAAGTCATCGCACTTGGAGGATGATATTATCTGGGTAGCAACATGTCAGTATGTATTATATCAGTATAAGTTTTTTGGATCCGGATTGACTACTGGTGTTGTATTCTCAAAATTACCGTTGGGTAAAGATAGGCTGACCTTACCCACTCGTGAAATTGTAAAGGTAAAAGGAAAACTCGTATTCTCAGACAATGACTAAAGCCAATGTGATAGCTAAGATTATCTTTGAGGTTCGGGTCACAACAGTGCTTTACCTAATTTTGCAGCTAAAGATAACGTTTTCCGCAAATTGTTAACCTGAATAATCGACGTTAGCCTTGTTTTCAAACGTCAACTTTACCTTTACGCACAGAATTAGCTGTACCTTAACCTTACCTGTGGGTAAAGTTAGCCTAAACTTTACCTTCGGGTAATTTTGAGAATACAGCTTCAGATGTAACTGTTTGCTGTTCAGTGGCTCGTTTTGATAGGAAATTTTGGAAGGGAAGCAAATAATGTGTTCAACTTCAAACTTGACTTTAATTTTGGTTGAACAATTCTTTTTGAATAAAATACGCAAAGCTTTATGAAATGAAAGAAAGTAGGCGATTTCACACTGTCACGTACTCCACCAAAACCGTATGTAAGTGACCTCCTGTTTTCGAACATTTAATTTGTATTTTTTTAGGTGAGGAAACACTTTAACCTTACCAGTGAACAAATGCTCTCTTAGAATACATGAGATCAAATTTGTGATCCAATCGTGCCCAGGCTTCCGCGATCGCCGTCGTGTTGGACAGCATGCACACCGCTCGCTGGACCTAAAACAGACAAAGTGATTTAAAGAATGTCATGTCATCCTACTTTAAACCTGAGTCATACCTATGTACTTGTCTTTATCCTCGCTTTAATGTGTTACCCAAAATTGCACATTGGTGGAACACGCTGAACAATGGATATGGTGAGCTGGACATTTCAGTGGCGTATTCTGGGTTGATGTCTATTTTGGTACCTACTAGATTGACGTTTTACGATCACCCCACGCCTGTTGTGTGTAACAGAATATTCAAAATATCTAATCCTATGTATTTTCTGGTAAGATGATTTTCTAGTGTTAATTAACACTGAAATGGCAGGTAGGTCGATCAGCTACTGACTGTATTCTGTAGAGTAGGTATATGACCAGAATGTCAGTATTAAGCGGCAGATTTACTAAAAGTACACTATCAGTGTGGACTCGAACTTCCAAAGCTAACTTTAAGGGCGAATCTATGTACATAACTTGCTAAATGTTGATAATTAAATTAAGTAAATCCTATTTCAAACAAGTCCAGTGCGTCTAGTTTAGACTAGGTTGACCAGTTCCACAGTCTGAGGTCATTTCAAATTGATAAAAAATTTTCCATATAAATTTTTGTGATCCGACTGTATCTTATGTAAATCTTACGAAATATCGCGAAAAAACTTTTTGAAAAAGATTTGATGCACTAGGTACCTACTAGCCAGTGCACGTGCACTTGCTCAATGTAAACATTGAAACTTGTGAGTACGATGCTAGTAGTGCATCAAATCTTTTTCAAAGTAACTGTAATGGGCTGATATTGTTTTGAAAACACGCGTAAAATTCATGTTAATTAAAAAACATTTAATAATTAAAAAGCCGTGCCATGGCGGAATTTTTAATGCGCATCTAGTGGCGCAAAAATCAAGTTTCTACCATTTGCCGTTCCAAAGGGCTGATCGTTATTATGTTTTTCATGAAAATAAGGATTGTATAATACATTTAATAAGGCTATCGGTAGGTATCTATGAATAACTATGACTGAATAATTCCTAATTGATTTGATTTGACCTGATGACCTCTGACCTTAGCCAAATCCCCGCCGGGCACCACGCTAGGCGGCTGATAGTTGATGCCGACCTTGAACCCGGTGGGACACCAGTCCACGAACTGGATCGACCGTTTGGTTTTGATGTGGGCGATGGCGGCGTTCACATCCTTGGGAACCACGTCACCCCTGAAACATACATACCGTATTGCCTCGAATTGAACCCCAGGGCTTTTATGATTTCGTGAGAATTAAAATAGGGGCTCTATTCAAGTCAGGGCTTCTATTCAAGGCAGGGGCTTTATTTTTTCGTGAAGATTAAAATGTGGCTTTATTTAAGGCAGGGGGTACAGTTTTAAAAAGGGTTTTAAATATCAGTTATTCAATTGGATTTAGTAACATTGTGACCGTATGGTGCGATGTCCACCAAAACGGAGGAAAGTAAGTAAGTAAGTATTCAATTGGATATTATAAAAATTTCGGAATCTGTAGAAAGTGTGTCGCGACCCACAAAAAGTTGTGTACTTAGCCGACTTCAAGGCCGTCAAGGTACAAAAGGTAAAGGGGTCCCCCTAAAACCCGGTTCATGCATTGTCCTTGTCCTTGCCCCTATCATTTTGTCCTTACCAATTGCAGAAAAATTACTTTGCCAAATAACCCAATTTTCTCATGAAGACAGTATGCATCGATTTCAGTTTGTTCGCAAAAATTTATGCGAAACGGTTGTGTAATTGTTCCGCAATAGCTCACCAAAATTTGTCCTTGTCTCTGTCCCTATGTTCTTAAGGACAAGTATGAACCGAGCTTAAAATGAAGAGACCCATAGGGTCCTAACAATTTGATCCTAAAACAGAATTACAATCTTGGGCCGAGGGGGGCTCCACAAATCGAGAGACCCAGAGTGAGTTTAACTTTCATCAAAAATTAGTTTAAAAATAGCATTTTTTGAAAATGTTGCTAATTTTAGGGTTTTTTTGGTCGACTAGGGCCTCGAATTTATGGTCTTCGTATTTGCTAAACGTTGCTAAAAAGAAAACAGCAGTTTACGTAGCAAAATAAAAAACAAGTTGGCTGTCAGTCTCTATTTTTTACGAACCTGTAGAGCAGGCAAACAGCCATATATTTGCCCGTCCGTGGATCACACTTGACCATTTGGTTTTGGGGATCGAAACAGGCGTTGGTAATGTCCTGCACCGACAATTGCTCATGAAAGGCCTTTTCGGACGAAACTACAGGCGCGTAAGTGGCCAGCGGAAAATGGATTCTAGGGTACGGAACCAGATTAGTTTGGAACTCGGTCAAGTCGACATTTAGAGCGCCATCGAAACGCAACGAAGCTGTGATCGTTGAAACAATTTGAGCGATCAGTCGGTTCAAATTTGAGTAAGTTGGTCGATCAATGTCCAAGTTTCGACGGCAAATATCGTAGATTGCTTCGTTGTCGACCATAAAAGCGCAATCGGAGTGCTCGAGGGTGGTATGGGTGGTCAGAATTGCGTTGTAGGGCTCGACCACCGCGGTGGAAACCCTAGGTGCCGGATAGATCGAGAATTCCAGCTTGGACTTTTTGCCAAACTCCACTGATAGGCGCTCCATTAGTAGAGAGGAAAAGCCGGAGCCGGTACCACCTCCGAAACTGTGGAACAACAGGAAACCCTGGAAAAGAAAAAAAAGGATTGCGCCACATTTTGCTGAAATATAGACAAAATACAAAAATACAAAAAATACAACAAAGAAGAATTATAGACAGTGAGACTAGTAGTAATAGTATTAACCCTTTCATTCATAATGTTGCTTCTAAGCAACAATTAGCACTATCTCCTACTAGTGAAACCTGTCGGCCTGATGTTTCACAACATCATGTCCTTCATGATGAGGATACCTTAGGTATCCGAGTGAAGCGAGCTGGTGGCCGAGTGGTCTGGCGTGACAGTAGTGCCACAAAGTTGTCACTGGGAAGCATGCCCAGTCTGTGGCAGCGGATCAAATCCCAGCCAAAGCTTGGACTAGTGCAATTTGGAAAAATTCATGAAGGAAAGGGTTAAGACAGTCTGAAATGTCCCAAGTGTGTCGCTGTCTAATACCAGACTGAAACAGCCGCAAGTCCCCAACAACACAGTAATTTAACTATACTTACAAAGTCCCAAATAGCACAGTGAGTTAGCTATAAACAAAATCGTGAAAAATCGATACGAAAAAAGTCAGACATTTAACACCATTTCAAAATTCATGTAGAATTTGTTTTTCTAAAAAACTTTGAAGTGTTCAATGAACTTTTAAGCTTTAAGTTATGTATAAGTTCAAGTGTACTTGCTAACTTGATTATCTGACGAATAGCTTAAACCAAATTAACTAAAGTTCAGTTTAAGTCCGCTGCAACAATGAAGATTAACAGTTTAACACAGTGGCGGTTAATTCAATTGAATAATTGAAAACTGAGGTTTAGCTGCTATTTAGCTGGGATTTAACTAGATTTAACTGGAGTTTAGCTCAGACTTAAGGTGGCGCTGCTGAAATGTGACTTTTTGAAAAACGGCCAATTTTAGATTCACAATGGCAAGCTGGTGTAAAAGTATGCACAAACACAGAAAATGAAGTTGATTGATACAAATTAGCATTCACTGAAGAGCAAAGCAAACGTGAGTGGAATTTCGGCTTGCGATTTCTCTTCATAAGTAATTAGCTGTTGCACGATCAATAAATCATTTTGCTCGCCTCAACGTGGTCAGCGGTCGCAAAATGTAATTTTCAATAAATTTGATTGATACTATGAAAAACACCGAAATCGCGATTTTCAAAAAACATAAAGTTGACTAAATTTTTTAAATACTACCGATTTGCTCAAAATCAAATTTTGCGACCGCTCGAAGACGACAAGGTGCCAAAGTTTAACTATTTTCGTTGAGCCAATTTTTCAAAATCTCAAGCCGAAAATTTGCTTTTGTATTCACACGCACTATATTTCTGCCTCATGCAGAAAATATTGCGTTAGTTAACAAAAAAATTATACCACACTCAATAAAACACAAAATTTTTTAGTAAAACACAGCTGCAAATGTTTTTCAGTCTTTCAAATTCATTACATTACGTGTATGTACATACTGGCTTGTGAAGGCATTTCCGTGAAAATCTATTTTTCTTGCTAAAATTTGCTCAAAAATTTTAAAAATTATTTTCATGTGATATGTACATCAAATTTGAGGAAATTCACTTCTAAACATCTTTTGTTCTTATGATTCGTGTCTTTTTTGTGCGTTTTCAAAATAATTTTGCCAAAACCCACATTTCAGGAGTGCCACCTCAAGTTAATCCGATTTGGCGTAGTGCACCCTTAAGTTTTAAGTTGAAAGTGAACCTGGAGTCCCATGCACTGTTCACTGGCCCGTCGGATTCTGTCCATGACCGTATCAATCAGTTCCTTCCCGATGGTGTAATGCCCCCGGGCGTAATTGTTGGCCGCATCCTCCTTCCCCGTGATTAGCTGCTCCGGATGATACAAATCCCGATACGTTCCGCTACGGATTTCATCTGAAACACATTAGAGGGCCTAAAAAACTGTAGACTTTTTACCGATGCAAGATGACTAGATTTATTTTCGGCCGAAGTTTGGATGCTGAAGAAAGACAGAGAGAAACTGAACGATTTTAAACAGTTCAGCAGCCTGAATGAAAGTCAGAATCTCTAATTGAGTTACATAATAGGTGAGCAGAAGAGTTGAAAAGAGTACAGGCACATACATTTGTAGTTTACGGGCAGTCTTTATCAAGTTTACTTAGGGCCTATTGACTTACCTACTTGACTTGACTTAATCACCGTGCGGCAGATCCTGCCATTGGTGGCCCTGGTCCAGTTCCCAATTCCTTTACCGGATTAAAGGGTCAATTATAATCAGACTAAGCAGTTTAAAAATTAAGCGTAAAAATGCCATTCCAAAACCTCCGGATTAAACGGACTTAACTTCAAGCGCGCTGCTTTTTAATCGGACTAAACGGACTTAACTATGCACGCTAATGTTAAGCGTGCATATTAAGTCCGCTTAGTCCAGTGGTAGTTTTGGAATTTGGTCAGACTAAAATTAAGCCGCTGACTTATTTTAACTCGTTTAGTCCGTTTAGTCCGATTCGTCATTCCAAAATCTCAGACTAAAATAAGTCCAGTCCGTTTAACCCGGTAAAGGAATAGGTCCTAAGTTTATCTCAACTGTTGATAAAAAATGGGTCAAGGAATTGGATATGAAGCATGATTTCTAACTCGTTTGTATCAGAATAGAATCTGAAAAGACACTTTTTCATTTTTTCAGTGCTCTGGTTGGATTATATATTCTATGCCAGGAGGATGCTCATGCCTAAGTTTTAAGTCTAAATTTTTGAGTTTTAGGTTTAATAAAAACAATGAAAGATCGCCAAAACCTGACAGCAAGACAGCCAAAAGCATTACATGTCCCTTAGGTCAGTATTCCAGCATCTTATAATGATTGGGTAATAATTATCCCATCATTCATAAAATTTGACTGACGTCTGACCAAAAATTGTTGAACGCTGAGAGTACAGGTGGCGTGATTTTTGCAACTACTAGTTGTACTCTTGGTGCCTGAAAATAATTAGTCTCGTATTGAAATAACGTGTTTTCTATTGTCTCTGGGCTCGGCAATTTTTGGTCAGACTGTAGTCTCGGCTGCTTTAGTCTAACAAACGGTTATATGATTGCTCACCAATAACAGTTGGTTCCAAGTCAATATAAATGGCCCGTGGCACATGCTTGCCCGTTCCCGTTTCCGTGAAAAAGGTATTGATGGACTCTTCCCGTTGGGTGATGTTCTGTTTTTCCGTGAGGACTCCGTTAGGTTGAATACCGTGTTCGATACAATAGAGTTCCCAGCAGGCGTTGCCGATTTGGGCCCCCGCTTGGCCAACGTGAACAGAAATGCATTCGCGCTGAAAATATGGGACTTAAAAATTAGTAAAGAGGGGGGCTGAGGTAATTTTTCGAATTTCTTAGGTTTCATGGATTCGTGCGTTTCTGCGATAAGGCACTTTTGGTTCAGAGCTTTTTTCAGTTGGACCGATTACTGATTACACGGGCAAAAATGTGAAAAAACGCATTTTTGATAGATATGTATATGCTATTTTTTAATTAGAAATTTATTTAGAAGGCAACTTGTTAGCTATTTACTCTTAATGCTGAAATTTTGAACCTCAAAACTGCTCTGGCCATTTTTAAAGTACACTAAAATTAGTGATAGGGGTGTTTCAGTTAACTGATAACTGATAACTTTTTTAAAAAAGTTATCAGTTAAAGTTAACTGATAACTTAACTGATTTAATTTCTCAAGGTTAACTTTAACTTTAACTTTAACTGAAATTATTTTGAGCCTCAACTTTAACTGATAACTTAACTGATTTAAATCAGTTAACTGATTTTATTTTCAGTTAAGCGTCAAAACTGATTTTATTTTCAGTTAAGCGTCAAATCAAAACTGATTTTATTTTCAGTTAAGGGGGTAGTGTCGCGAAAGCAGTCGATTTTGCGTAACTGTAAAACATTTTTAGAAACAAATAAGACATCATTCTGTATATATTTTGAAAATATATGTTGCGGCAAGTCTTTTCGCCAAGTTTCATTAAAATTGATACAGTATACTGTTTGCAGTGAGGTCGCAAAGTCGGAAAAATGAGGTTTTAAAAACCTATTCACGTTCGATTTTTTCGTCACAATTATCAACTTATTTGTTTAGTTTGTTTACATAGACTAAAAGGACATATGTTGTAGTTTATGCACACAAAATTTAGTGCAAATTGCTTGAGTGGTTGCGGAGTAATACCTGTTTGAACTGTGAAACTGTGCGTAAACAGTGAAGTACTCACAGCAATAATGATAAATTGTGTAAAATTTAGACGCTTATTTTAAAATCAAAAGTAAAACAAACCTTCATTTTTCTTTTCTCTTATTTGTGGCAAAAAACTGTGCGCCGACACGTTATGTGTGCTTCACAAACTGGCCAATCTGATATCTGGCTGAATTTTTTTGAATTTTCATGTCCTTATTGTGTGATGTCTGGCTTACAATCGGTGATTGGTTCAAGATATTGGTAGATATTGGTAGTCTACTGTCTGGCAGTACTTATTTAACACAGTATAGCATTGGACTAGTTTCTCAGTCAACGTACAAGTTCAAAGCAAAAAGATCTCTTTTTGCAACCTATGAGCAAAACTGCTTTCGCGACACTACCCCCTTAAGCGCATAACTGAAAATAAAAATTCAGTTCTGCGTGTAACTGATTTAAGGAATTTCAGTTCTGCTGTGACCTGAAATTGAATGCAGACATGTGCTTCCGTTAAGTGTGCAGATTTCTTTTTTGATGCATTTTAGCCACATATGGCATATGTTATATAAAGTGAAAAGAATATTGGGGAATTTGGATACTTAAAAAATTACGTGCCGTAGCACAAAAAATCTAACCTCTTGTCATAATCTAGTTCTGAGGTGTTCGTTAAGGAACTTTTAGAAAGAATTTGAACATTGGTGAGCAAATTTTTATAATGTTGAAGCACAATAGGCCCGGGGCTGGTACCCAGTACCCACCTTTAGAAGAATTAAGCAACACATATATACCTCGGTAGTCGTCACAGTTTAATAGAACTGAACACAATTGTTACAAATCTAATTTATAGACATTAACACAATTTAAAAACTATAAAAAACTTACAAAGGTCGATTTTGAGTGATTAATTTTTGATTCTAAAATTTCCAAAATTTTCACCGTGTAACTGAAATTAAAATCAGTTAAAGTTATCAGTTATCAGTTATCAGTTAACTTAACTGATAAATTAACTGATTTAAATTTGCCTGACTTAACTGATAACTTAACTGATTTAAATTTTGCGCAAATAATTTAACTGATAACTTAACTGATTTAAAATTCTGTAACTTAAACATCCCTATTTCAACCATTAATTTGTATATTTTTGAAAAACTGCTATTTGAGTTTCCCCGCAACTGGCTCATTTCTATGAATATCGCCTCAATTTTTCATTTCCTATTTCTTATATCTTAGTTGCGCCTCGGGGATACTGGATAGTGGATACCATGGCATAGATACTTATTTCCTATTTCTTATTTCTTATTTCTTATTTTTCAGTTGGAAAACCTTATTATCAAATTAAAATTCCAAACTTACTCCTTCGGCCGGCATAGTTTTGTTGTTACTTGACGAGTATGATATGTAAACTCCTATCTACTAAATCACAAGTTTTAAAACTACTACTAATATGATGCGATTAAAACGAACTGTACAACATTTCTGTCAATCAGCGGATAATTGTGCCAACTTTCAATGTCGAAGCAATTTTCCGCAATTAACCTTTCAATGGGAATATTATTATTGTAAAATGCAGTCGGCGGTTAAAAAATAGTTTTTCTGTAAAAAATGTGTACACAACACAACACTAATAGTTTATATTCAGAATGCCATTTATAATTTATGGTTTTACCAAATATGCACTCGTTTTAGTCCAAATAGACAATAAGCGGTGCTTTTGTAGCGAAAACTAAAGTTAAAGTTATTAATGGTATGCAGACATTATTTTCTGTGAAATACATGCTCACGCATGAGTAAATAGAGACTTACTAAAAAACTATACCAAACAATGATAGCAAACTATAATAATGATAATAACAGCAAAATTGATTGAAGCGGTTGTATTAATAAATGGGTGCTCAAACCGTTAAAAAAAGCCCCCGTCCACGTAATTTTGCTCAGGGCCCAATTCAGCTAGCATCCCTTTCGAAACCTAGAGTATATAATACATACTTGCCTACAGTAGGTATGTTGTAAATGAGAATTAGGGCCTATGAGACTCGGGGGACTCATCTTTCTTTCAACAAGTTATGTATCGACCCAAATGACTCCGGAGTCAAAGCGTAGTTAAATTGACTTGATTTTGAAGTCAAAGGGTATAGCCTCAAGGATCGACTCCGCAGTTTGTAGCAAGACTGGTGTACCTACCTTTGAACGTGTATAACAACAGTGTGTATACAATTTTATATTA
>JASANF010011972.1:0-14365 GCA_030248245.1 Trissonchulus sp. WLG1_4 | reverse complement strand
TAGGTAAAATGAAGTAGACGGTTGCAATTTAACAGTGGCGGACGTGTAAAACATACTCCGCACATGAGCACTTTAACGTTAGCAGCACGCTAGGATTTCAAAGTCAAAATTAAAGACCTGTTGGGCTGTGGCCCAACAGGAAACTTTACAGTATAAGCATTGATTCTATAGATTCTATTTATTCATTTACAAGCGGCAGCCTTTACTTATACATATAACGACGACAAATAAAACTATATTCAGTTATTTCAATTTCAATTATTCGCCAGTGAGCGCAGGAATGCATGAATAGATTTTGCCCAATTACAAATGTCATTATTAATAACGCTGCTGCGAAGCAACTTAGCAAATATCCATACACCATATACTAAAACAAACTATGTCTAAGTTAACCATTTGGCAACGGATTAAACATATAAAATCGTTAATCTTCAAAATTGGTCTTAAGGGGGTAGTGTCGCGAAAGCAGTTTTGCTCATATAGGTTGCAAAAAGAGATCTTTTTGCTTTGAACTTGTACGTTCACTGAGAAACTAGTCCAATGCTATACTGTGTTAAATAAGTACTGCCAGACAGTAGACTACCAATATCTATTAATATCTTGAACCAATCACCGATTGTAAGCCAGACATTGCACAATAAGGACATGATAATTCAACTAATTCAGCCAGATATCAGATTGGCCAGCTTGTGAAGCACACATAACCTGTCGACGCACAGTTTTTTGCCACAAATAAGAAAGAAGAAAAATGAAGGTTCGTTTTTCTTTTGATTTTAAAATAAGCGTCTAAATTTTTCACAATTTATCATTATTGCTGTGAGTACTTCACTGTTTACGCACAGTTTCACAGTTCAAACAGGTATTACTCCGCAATCATTCAAGCAATTTGCACTAAACTACAACATATGTCCTTTTAGTCTATGTAAACAAACTAAACAAATAAGTTGATAATTGTGACGAAAAAATCGAATGTGAATAGGTTTTTAAAACGTCATTTTTCCGACTTTGCGACCTCACTGCAAACAGTATACTGCATCAATTTTGATGAAACTTGGCGAAAATACTTGCCTCAACATATATTTTCAAAATATATAAAGAACGATATCTTATCTTTTCCTAAAAATGTTTTACAGTTACGCAAAATCGACTGCTTTCGCGACACTACCCCCTTAACTAAAAGAGTTCTTTTGTTACTTATAGTAGCCAAACTGTAATACATAACATAACATTTACACTAAAGTTAAAATACTAAAGTTAAAACTATAGGTAAACCAAAGGTTTTTAAAAAATTCTAGAAAAATTGTATACAGCTTACCAAACCTGTTTGGCTAATGTTTCAGGTTTAGTTCATATGCATACCGGGTAAAACTGAAAAATACCTGCTCCCGAATGGGCAAGTGGAGACCCCTTTTGTCGGGCACCGTGAAAGTTAAAGCGGTCTGCAGCAAAACGGCCAGAAAGGTGTTGCAGTCAAACACGAGTCCGTGACTTCCCTTCTCCAAAAGGTGCGCCACATTAAACCTGAAAATATTATACGGCGCTGCAGGTGGATATAACTGTAAACTATCATATATGTAGAAAGAAAAAACAGAAAAAATCGCGAAATAAAGTAATACAGTTCGGACCAATGCCAATACAGTACCGATCAGTTTAACCCTTTCCCGCGTACTGTTACATCAGAGTAAAAATTGCACTGGTGAAACCTGTCGGCTTTATGTTTCACAAAATCTGTTACTTCACCAGGATGCCTTAGGTATCCGAATGAAGCGAACCGGTGGCCAAGTGGCTATCCGTGACAGTCCTGCCACAAGCTGCCCCTGTGACGTAGGCTCCCTCTGTGGTTACGGATCAATACCCAACCAATGACTGGACTTAGTTCATTTTTGAACTTTCGTGCAGCAAAGTAAAAAAAAGTGCAATGCAGCAAGTAAGATTATCACAATTGGCGCTTAAGATTCAGTTGAAAAGTGAGGTATAATTGCGATTTAGCCGGAATTTAACTAAATAGACTTACATGGAGTTACGCTTCAGCTCTAACTTAAATTACCTAATCCGATTTAGTGCTGACATACATTCGACAGGTTTCATTACATACCACGGGATTGTAAATTGCTCTGAACCAACATTATGGAGTAAATAAATGTTGCTAGCCATTCAGAAAAGCTCAAACCTACAAAATGACTGTAATGAATATGTTGTGAACTCCGTCGTAAGCAATGTAAGCCGCATACGCAGCCCACAGTTTGTCAGTCTGGGCCATCCAAAACAGAAGTCCCGTTTCCACGCCCACTATCACCGCCATCACCACATCGCCATGGACGCCCGACCAGTCGATGCGCAACAACTGAACCGATAGAGTCAGTACTGAGCCTAGAATACTCAAAAGTGATAGTGCTTAGTCACAGGGCGTTATATGAAATAAAATGTATTTGATGAGATATAATTATAACCGAAATAATATTGGACTTTTTAGTTTGGTCATTCTGGTTTATTTTGCATGGTTTTTTTAGACAAAATGGTTGTACATCAATTTGGGTGTAAAAAGTGCAGATTGCAGACAACGATCACGAAAGGTAAAGGCGTTAAAGCTCAACGCATCTACCGCACTCACTTGCTGGCCAGTGGGTAGTGTATAAAACTTTGTCTATTGTTTTATGTTCCGGATGTCAGAAATAGAAAAATATTAAGAAATTAAATATCAAGAATTTAATAAAGTAGTCCAGATGTTGTAAATGAGAAATATGGTCTACGAAACTGGAGAGCAGTGTTGTAGTGGTTACCATTCTCGACCTCGACACGAGCCTCAATATTGGGGTGCTCTTTACCTTTCATTGGAAATACCATTGGAAATCGCCACGCTTACTTATCAGAGCCTTTATTGCTTCCGTCCCTCCATTGAAAACAAATTGTTTTGTCTGTGAACTCTGGTATATTTCCGTCCACAAGTTTTGGATGTAATTTCCCATCTGCGTGTAAATGCAGGCAGCCACGGCCCAGCTTACGCACCAGCGCAGCACGTTCCAGTCGGAGTAGGCCGTCTTTAGATTACGCAACAAGTTGCGCACGTGTTTTTTAACAACTGATTTGTAAAACGCCACGATTTTTTGTCCTTCGGTTCTTCTTCGATTTAAAGCAAGAGTGCCGAAAATTGCCTCAGGGTTATGTTTCGGTGTGGCGGTATCTCTGTTTTTGTCAGGTGCTTTATCAAAATGGACAATCTTTTATAAGCGGCGTCGGCAACTTTTTTCGATGTTTCCGGCATAGATAGACTTCTCAGCAAACTGTGATGTCGCGTGAAACTGAAAGTTGCAGGCGTAGACATTAAGCGTGTTTTTCTTCGCTCTAAAGTTTGATACAAATTTTGTGTCACTGGAACGGGTTCAACGCCTGGATTTGGTTCAGCTTTAAAGGCAGAATCATCGCCTGAATTACTAGGTTCCCCTGGTGATTTTGCATCAGTCAACCGGGGAGATTTTGGGAGAGCAATTGTCAGCACCATAGCTAATATTCCTGTAGAAGCACCGATATAGCACAAAATCGATAGTCCAAAAGTACCGGTTTCACTGAAAATAATTTGTGACGAAACAGAAGCCAATAAATTACCTGCTAATGCTGCGCTTCGCACAAAACAAGTTGCTTTTTTGTAATGGTCGGGGTCTACAACAGAATATATAGGCTATAAGCAAAATGAGCAACACTAGCTGCTATAATATACCCATAACAACATTCCATCAATGAAAATGCAGTATTGATTCACCAAAAATCAACAACATGTGCGTTACAATAATTCCTACAGTTTCAGAGACCAATATAGGCTTGTATCGAAACATATCACTGAGAACAAAAACGGGTATCAAAAACGCGACATTAGAATACGCCCAATACGGATAAACTTCTCCGTATAACTCCGTATCTGTGACGTTCTTGACCGGCATTAAGTAGGTCGTCAAAAAAGGCCCAATCGGACGCACGTTACGAGTAAATCCATACAAAGATATCAAGCCCGTCACTGTTTTTCACGAAACCATTGCTTTTGACTGTTGTTATTCGCAGCTATAAAAAACACACACCCTCCGTAAGTCTGTATGCTCAACAAGCTCTTCTGCTGAGTGAGGAATGGTAAAATTGTGAGGTCTGAGTGTCAATATTCCAGCAGAAATATTAAACGCAGCCACTAATTTGTGGACAAAAAGAATTTTAATTTCTGATTTCTACACACAATTACTGCTGAGTAGCTCCGAAGTACATACTTATGTATTTCAAACAGCAAAAAAATGCTTAAAGCAGAAAAAATCTAATGATCAGAACATCTAAAAAAATTCTTATTTACATATGATCCGTGATTCGAACCTCGACTCCGTGATTCGAAGCTAGCATCGTACCACTCGACTACCTGTCCGCGCAATTCAACCATTAAAACTTCAGTTATCAGCAAGCTATATGGCATGACATATCAGAACGTGAAGCATGTTTTAGCAAAATAAGATCTCAACTGATCAAACTAGACAGATAATAAAGTCTAGACTTAGAAATATTAACTAACGCTAAATTTTATTGACAGGTGGTATTCTATTGCGGCAGTGTATTTGTGTACTATTGGGGTATTTGTGAATTATATCTGCATTGTTACCTCTCCCCAGTGTCGCTTTGCAATGCTGACACTGAGGTACTAAGCATCCTTAGCTTTTGGCAATTACCGACGTAGTTGCTTTAACTACTTGTCGTTTTAGTACTCAGTGCCCTATCTTCACAATGTTTGACAACAAGCACGTTTTGCGAGTAAAGTTACATTTATTTTTTGATAGATTTCGTTGTGACGTGCTTGCAGTGCTGAGGATATTCTTCGAATATAAAACTCGGCACTTAAAATTTTTAAAAGCCAGCATATTGTGCCACAACAAACATTTCAATTGCTAACTATCAATCTTAGGCTTATTTTCTGGCTAACACTGATAGTCAAAAAAGTTCCCATCGGACAAATACAGAACGCCAGTTGATGCCTACATACGTGATAAAACATTATCACTATGGACAACATTAAAATCCGCATGTAAAACGAATCATTGTGGTACAAAAGGTCGTACCTAAAGAGTCAGTGAGTAACTTTAGAAACAAATCCAATGTTTCATAATCATAAGTTTTGCAACCTTATTTGTTACATCACAATTTACATTATGCTTAGTTCACAACACCTAAACGACTCACACGTTCATTGCGCGTAAGCCAGCTGCTGATGATCGTTAAGTCACCCGCTCACGCTGTTCTGTTACAGCGGAAAAGCGACCCTACTATCGCCGTGCAACAGCACGACTGAATATCAATTATGCTTCAAAATATCTTATTTTCAACGCGCTAATGAGCAGTCTACGGAACAGTGTTGCGACAGGTTTTGTCCTTTTGCTTTAAACTTACTGTATGTAAATCTACTTTTACTGTCTACTTGACAGCTACGCAAACGAGAGCAGGACGTCGCTGGCAAAAGATAGGTAAGGTTGGGTGTGTACGTACGTGCAGCATTACACACGCCCACACAAATTGTGTTATTTGCTGACGTGCCAGCAAATTAGCTCAGGAATAATTGCATTTGTGTGCTCTTGCTGCACACAGCTGCACTATAGTATATACGCGGCGGTTGAGGCAGCCGCGTAAAAAATAGTTTCAACAGACAAAAGTAGCGTGAATTGAAAAAAATGAACAATATTACATAGTTTCACTCAATACCAAATAGTTCTAACTCTTTTGAATTATTGATCACTTTTGCACCTGCGACATATATTTACCAATATATAGTTCTCCAGTAATCGAAAAACCTCTCCGAACGTTAAAAGAAAATAATTTTACGAGTGACAGGTTAAACTTCTTTTGAAGCAATTTCTTCTCAGTGATCCAAAGTCAGACAAAAAAAAGTTGCGCCACTTGAGAAAACAAAACATGTGATTTCGTTACGAAAAAATATATTTTGAGTACAGTAAGTGGTCGCAGAAGTCATGCCACTAAAACGCCTTTTTTGTCATATATACTTCAGATTTTACCGATAAAACTTGAAAATTACTGCTTTCGGTGAGGCGGTGCAGACTGCATACTTCACAACAGATTTTGGCCATTGATCAGAACTCAATGAATTTTTTTGCATAAAATTGGGGCTCGTTGTGTCAAGCTTTACTTTTGTAAGTGCAAGTTCAAGTTTTTGAAATCACAAATTACAGGTCTGACAACATTTGGCTTACATGACTAACTCAATCCGCAAAGAAACGCGAATTTGGGTTTCGGTTTCCAATTTTGTCGAGCTTTAAAGGAAAAATTACTTGAAAAAATAGTTACTTTCTGCAATCATATCATGATACATATGTTACGTGATCATATTAAACACTGACATATAAACAGTCTGACCTGAATTAACTGAACCCTGAGATAAAACAGGTGGCGTAATTTTTGTGACTACTCGCTGTACTCTTGCTGCTTGCAATTCTCTTTATTCGTAATGAAATCGCGTTTTTGTCACAGAGTCCAGCATTTTTTGTCAGAATTTTTAGCAAAAGCGTAATCTATAGGCAAATTTTTTAAGGCCTATTCACACGAGGACGAGGGCGCATGAGAGGGCGCATGAGCGGCCGCATGAGCCGCATTTCACACACTAATAAATTATGTTTACACACCCACTCTCTGTCGATCAGACGACTTTTTTCCTAATTATTTGGCATCGAATGAGCATTATAAATTCACGAAACGGTTTTTAAGTTTAGTGTGCTAAAACAAAAGGGGATAGCCCTTCAAACTGAACTGCAGGCATTTAACTATTCAAACAATAAAATGTCTGTGGGAACAATCATTTGCGTTTTTTCGTTATCCCCAACCCATAATTTGTCCGTAATTTGGAATTCACTCAGCCAATATACGTAACATTTGCAACAATAAACTCTTCTTGACCTAAGAATTGCAAAAATTTCAAAATTTGAAATTTGAAAATATTTTCTAATTTAGAAGGTAATTTTTTATGAAATGCTGTTTTTCACTGAGTGTGTTGGAAACAAGTTTCGGGATTTTTAGACCTTTTTAGGGATTTTAATTTTTTACAATTTTCAAAATCACATTAATCTGAATGATATATACCTACTGTGATTATCACATTTTTACAAACCTGTTTTTTCAAGTTCTGAGGTTGGGAGGACTCCATTCTTGCAACAGTTATGCAAATCGGTTCAGTAATTTTGAAATTCCGGACTGGGGATAATGTAAAAGACCACATCGTTCACGCCGCTTAGCTTAAAGGGTGTTGCCCTAATTACGCTAAGGGTCGATCCTTTCTTAGAGCCGCATGTCCGTTCAGCCGGCAAAATTACGAAATAATCACCCAACAAGCTCCTTGAAACCACTTATTAGTACTAAACACAACATTAGTAGTGGTGTGGAAATGAATTCCCTAATTGCGAAAATCGTTATACGAAGTTGGTCTACGCCCTACGGTGACACGTGTAAAGTGAAATGATAGCATTATCGCATGCACATACGGGTTTAAGGGGGTAATTGCGTTTTTAGGTGTTTTTTTGAAAAGCTATAGCTCAGTGTTTACAAATTCAAATCGCAAGCGGTCTTTTGCATGAGGTAGAACAATATCTTTTCTAAATGTATGCCATGCATTGAAATTTAACCTGTGATTTTGTTTTCAGTATAAGCGACTAAAAGAAGGTCCTTTCCAAAATATTACAATTTTTTAATAAAAGTTTGCGCCACAGCTCTGAATCATACGATTACCTGTTGGGGCTGAAAGTTGGTAAGGTTTTTGACACGTTTAAAATCCCCAGGCATGTCCCCCAATTTTTTAATAACTAGTCAATTTACTGAGAAAATAGCTGATAAGCAAACACAGCGAAAATTTAAGATATTTTCTTGTAATTAAAACCCTCTAAAAATGTCCACAGGTGAAATTTCGAAAAAGTGAGAGACATGCCTGGGGATTTTGACCTTTACAGTATTGTCCCAAAAATTTATGCTCAGGCGTCAATTATAACTTGAGTACTGGTGGCGCAAAGTTTACATAGAAATCACAAAATCCTCGAAAACGAAAACGCAACTACCACCTTAACTGATCAATTTGCTAGTTTATTTGGAATTAAAGGGCGTTATGGCGTTGTAGGCAAAGGATATGACGCAGATTGAGCTTTCCTGTTCCGCGAAAATGCCGATATTATGTATGCGTGTGCTCATGTGCCATGTAATTTGTACTGCTCATGTTCTTTATGTTCGTACGTGTGTGTAGGTGTGAGCTGTACGTACATTTGCATGCTGCATATACATGCACACATACGGGCAGCTCATTTGCATGTGGCTGCTTTTGCTGAATTTGCTCAGGCATTGCAAACGTCTGGTTTTGCTTTTGAAGAGCAAGTTTGTGTCGTTTCATTTTAAGTGCCTTATTGGGTATTGATTAACTCGTGATTGCTGGCTATGGCTTAAAGTTTTGCAGACTTGGTTGTTGTTTTTTTGTATAATTTGTTTTGGGGTAATAAACCCTTGTTGTCACTTGTCAGTCTTAGTGCTTCTGTATCACTATGCGTACTGTCGACGCAATGAATGCTCCTGTAGACCGCAGTCTTCCCACAGGAAAGGGAAAGTTGCCTTGATTATATTGCAAGAAATACTGAGGGCCAGTTTATAGACCAATCACTTTGCATTTCGTCTGTCCAAATGTTTCCCCAAACGTGTGTGTATTGGTATATTGTAACTTGTTTACGTTGGCATTGATGCAAAAAATATATACATAGAAAAATAACTATCAGCAAGGGTACATAATAGTGTCTGATAACAGGAGACTACATAATTAATATACTCTTCTTCCTGTCTGTGTTGTAATGCAGTCAAATGCGCTCGTCGTTACCAATCAGAAGCGACTGCTGTCAATGTGCTCCAATCCGCCTACAAGGCAGCAATAGCCGCAGATCAGTAGCTCGCTTCTGATTTGTCGCCTGTCTTCTTAACAAAAATTAAACAAGTAGGACACAAACGACTAGCTCATCGGCTTGAATTATAACACAATTGAACTATTATATACTATTCATTCATGTAAAACAGGCAGAGTATTAGATTAGACAGACTAACTGGCCTTGCGGTATGAAAGTGAAGGTACAAACAAGCACGTTTTGCGAGTAAGGTCAAACGAATTTTTGATACCTAGATTTCAGTGGGACATGCTTAGACTACCGAGGATATTCTTCGAATATAAAACGCGGCAGCAATACTTTTAAAGCAACACTTTTCATAATATGACATATGTACGTGTTTTCGTGGCTGTATCGTGCTTTCAAGTTAAGTTTAAAATATTAGTTTAGACCTTTAGTGCTCATTGGATCATGTGACATACGCATGATGAACTACCAAATCTGGGGCTGTAAAACTTGACTAGCTTATTCTAGTGAGCGGATCTTTCAACTGTTTTTTCTCGAAATGTAGACCTAATTGTATTAGTTTGCAATTTTTAGTCGTTACTACCACACAACAGAATCTATGCTTACTTAAGCAGTGTGCAAATTTGACTTTTTTCATCTAAAAAGTAGTACCTAGGCTATTTTCTTTATAGCCATATTATGAGTTTCGATTGTAACTTCGGCAGTCAACTTTCTGTGCCTCAGATACTGCGGAAAATGTAGTTTCTAGCATTCAACTATGGCAGACACACGTTGCTGTTAATACTCTAGGGTGAGGTACACTGAGCGATGGCGTAAATTGTTCACAAACTTTAAATTTTCAGTGCTTGTAACTTAAAAACGGTGCATCTTAGACCCCTAATCGACCTCATTCTTTGTTCACCGTCCAATTCTCTATCAAATGGTGGTTTAGCGATCTTTCTACGACACAGGTAGCCCGAGCAGTTGCCAAAAACTAGAAGGTGTCAGACGTAGAGAGAAAATACAAACAAATAAAAAACCTAGGGCCTTTTCATAAAAAGATTAAAAATCGAAGATTAACGACATTAAAATTCAGTTGCAGCTATGAAGATTAAAAATATTAAAAATTCATAGTTTGATTGCAGCGTGAATTTTTAATCTTGATTTTAATGAAAACGTGATTAAACACTTTTAATATTTTTAATATCGCTGATTAATTTTAATATTTTTAATCTTTTTATGAAAAGGACCCTAGAGAGGCCCCCTACTTTGGGCATTAAAGGGTTAATCAGGCAATGTCGAGTTACAAATATTAAATCAATTTAGCGTTTTTTTAGTAATACACACCTGCAATCGCTCATTTTTTAGCTAAAATATTTAGTACTTAGTTGTTTATAGTAACTAAGTAACTATTGTAAAAAGCATTTATGAATACCTAAACTCGAGTCCACTCTGAAGTATAAAGTTTTAAACGGCGGGTTTGAGCTCGCATGGTGTGTGCCAAAGCGAAATTAGGCGCTGACGTTGACGTCTCGTCATAGCCAAATAGCAGGCAACCGCATGGTCTGTCTTGCTTCTCCTTGCATCTTGCATCAACTACATGGTTTGTCATTATTTTTTAGACTTCATGTTCTAAGGTTCTAACGTGCTTAATAACAATCTGGGAAGCATTATTGTGCCAGGTTTTGTTACATTAATGTTTCTGTATACAAAATTCACCAGCATTGCACTTGTGCGATGATTTGTTCGCTGCGAAGATTTGTGTCTGTCGGAACTGTGTGCTATTGTACACTTACTGAGATCGCAGATTAACACACACCAAGAACAGACACGCACACACATTACATGTATTTTCAGACCTACCAACTTCTGCAGTGCATTAATACACAGCAGCAGAAGATACGTGTTAAATTTTGCTGTTGTAATATAGTATATACGCGGCGGCTGAGGCCGCCGCGTAAAAAGTTGTTCCGTAAAAAGTATACTCATACTTGTTCTACAAAAGTACGCTCAGTTCATACTTGTTTTTTAGAACACATGGTCAATTATTTTTCAGTTATTAAGAAACCGTTGATTTTTAATATTTAAAAACAAATTGAACCTGACTGTAATTTTCTTAGTTTAATTAGTTTCTTAGTTCAAACTTAGCTGATTTGGAACAGTAGTTTTTTTGGAATCGCTTGAGGTCAGAACAATAGGGACAATAAGGACGAGTACAATGAACCGGGCTTGAACCAGCACTTATGTACTTCAAACTTTGGTCAGTTTGCTAGCAACGACAGAAAAACTTATACTAAGACCCTCAAAATGCTGGGTCCTCCAAAACAAAGTCTTCGAGTATCTGTAATGATGTAATTTGTTTCTTAATTCCATTGTTCAAACATGTCAATATCCAGTTTGTCAATGTTTGCATTTGCAACTTAAAATGTAAGTCTAACTTGAATTTGGCGTAAAAAACAATTACACACGCTAAATAAATTGTACTTCGGTTTGTCAGCTTAGCGGTTGTTACAAGCTGTTCTTCAGAGTGAGTAGTGGTTTAATAATGTACATCAGTAATTTATATCCACTTTTACGTGAAGCCCCAAGAGCACAACTCGTGCGCCCTTAAAAAAACAAACGACTCTCGCGGTTACAGCTTTACTAACAATTGTAATTGGTAGACAGTTCAGATCTCTCAAGACTGTAATTTACAGCATTTTTTTTCCCTGTTAATTTCTGTAAGCCACAGCTCAGCTTCAGTTTTCCGTCCTGACAAAACCGTTATAAGATCCCGGAATGAATACTAATGGACGTCGACGATGGCGGCTTGGATAACGACGTTCTGGCTCGGGCATAACTGGTTCTGGAGCATTCCTTGGTACTTCAGCACATGAATGGTCGGACGGAAACGCCAAAAAGTTTGGATGCTGCGATTGGTCGTGGGTTTCTTCGCTGTGGAATCTTTTTGTTCTTTTGATAAGGCATCTTTTTGACCAACTCCTTGAAATCGAAGTTGATTCACATGTCTTTTGCAGCTTTGTCCTTGAACTTGTACTTTGTATGAAACACTTTCTAGCTTTTCTTCTTTTACTCCTTCGAGCCACTTTGAATCGTGCTGTCTGTAGGAGCGCACCCAAGCCAAATCTCCCACGGCGAAACACTTTTTTTAAAGGCTTGACTGTTGCTGCGCACACGTGGTCGAAGCAAATCCAAGTTGTTGCGTATAATGCGGTTTAGGAGCAGCTGAGATGGAGCAGTCCTGTTGTCACGTGCGGAGTGACACGGATACTGGTGTAGAAATTCAAAAAGACTGTTGTCTAATTCTTTGAGGCTTGATGAGGTCTTTGTCATGGCTTTTCTGAAGAACTGGATCAAATTTTTCGGCTTGTCCATTATTTTGTGGATGATATGGCGGTGCACGGATGTGAATGATGTCTTTAGAGCTCAAAAAATCCATAAACTCTTGTGCTACGAAAGCTGTTGTTTGTTATACTAACTGTTCCGCAAAGCTATTTCGAGAAAATATTTTTATTAATGCTTTAATGGTTGTCTTTGCAGTGATTGAAGGCATAACTTTGACTTCCGGCCATTTTAAAAATGAATCGATGACAATCAGCCACATTGTGTCAAGAAATGGTCCTGCAAAGTCAACGTGAATTCTTTGCCAAGGTTTTTCAGATGGCTGCATTGGATGAAGCAACTTTGGCGGCGATTCTCGGTTAAATTTACATCGACATAGTTGAACGACTTCTTTGGTTTTGTTTGTCCATGTTAGGCCACCAGACGTATGAACGGGCTAAACTTTTCATCTTCACTATGCCGGGGTGAGTTGCATGCAGTATTTGGAAAACGTTAGACCGAGTTGTTAGGGATGACCACTTAGTTCCCCACAACAACATGTCTTGTTCAGCCGTCAGGGCCAAATTTTTCGAAAATAGTTTCGTTCAAAGTTCTCCGTTTCTAGAAACCCTGCGACGAAGTTCTCCGTTTAAATGTTCACTAATCAATCCTTTCCGTTTAAATGTATTAAACGGAAGAACTTCTAAACTGATCCACTCCAAAACGGTGAACTTAAACGGAGAACTTTTTTTCGAAAATTGGGCCAACTTCTCGTCGACGTGACCAGTAAAGGCTGCAATGCATGGTCACCTTTAGCAGGCCAACCCGGTTTCACAAACTGCAAAATTCGTCCCCGAACCGGATCAGTTCTTGTAATTGGGGCCGGATAATCAGATGTTAGGCTAACATTGTTCAGATCTTCAATATACAATGCCCACGCTTTCTGCGATATCTTGCTGTCTGCTTCCGTTTCAGGTAGAGTAAACGTGATAGAAAATCAGCATTGGCATGCTTGGTAGTTGATCTATACACGATTTCATAGTTGTAGCCCATCAAAATTATAGCCCACCGTTGCAACCGGCTGGCTGCTAGCTGAGGATTGCCCTTTTCTGGATGGAAAAGGCTCACTTAGTGGTTTTGTGATCTGTCACTAACTGAGTTTTTCTTCCAGCCAAATACTTGTGAAATTCTGGACAGACCAGACAATTGCCAGCGCTTCCTTTTCTACTTGAGAATAGTTCGTCTCTGCTTTATTCAAGGTTCGCGATATGAAGACAGCCAGTTTTTTTTGTCCACTTTAGCTTATTTGAAATAGTAGATGGGATGAAGACCGACACCTCAGGTGTTGTAGTACAGTTTCTGAGGAGCTTCTGGGTCGTAGTGTGCTAGAACACTTTCATTTGAGACAGCTTCTTTCAGCTTGATGAAGGACTTTTCTCTCATCTGGGCCCCACTGCCATTAAACTCAGTGTGGCGCAGTCTGTTCAATGTTGCTGGAATAGTTGCCATTTTCGGAATAAATCGACTGTAAAAATTCATGCCCCCCAGAAAGCTTTCTACTTCTTTCACTGATTTCGGGCCTGGTATTTTTCGAATAGCTTCAATTTTCTTTGGTTCTTCACGAACTTCTCCATACTCTACGATTTGGAAACCAAGACAAGACACTCTGTCTTGGAAGAAACAGCCAAGACGACCTCGGAAACCTCTTTGTCCTCCAACAAATGCATTCAGTCAAAGTAGCTTGTCCTCACGCTCTGACCTTCAACCCCCGCACCGCCTTACAGCAACACGACCTGTGGCCTGACTTCAGCTTTTTTTAACGTCTTGGTTGAACTGTAACAAGGGAACCAGCCCATCACCAGGAATCACTGTCACAGCGGCACCTGTATCAAATTCCATTTTAACTTTCTGTTTCTGCATTTTCAAGTCAATCATAACTTTTGGCACTAGTGTATTGACGTTGGAACACTCCAGATCCATAACGTCATCCAGCACACTAGTCAGCTTCTCCACAGAATCAGAATCAAGTTTGCCTCTTCTACTACTTTGACTTTAGATGGTACATTTTGGCTATATGACCATCTTTCTCTGCACCTGTTACACTGCTGATTGCGGAACGGACATACGTGAGCACGATGCTCTAGCTTTTCGCACCTATAGCA
>JASANF010011970.1:0-27617 GCA_030248245.1 Trissonchulus sp. WLG1_4 | reverse complement strand
TGTCTACCCCCCATGTACATAACCAAACATACCAATAACTGCACTTGCAGTCTAATTAAACCCACTGTAGTGCATATTTCACAAACAGTGGGCTGAGGTCATAGTTAACTTTTACTACTTGACTTAGGTCTAGACCAATGCGCTATTGGGCTGAATTGCACTCTGGTCTACCACATATATACTCACAAAGCCACAAATATATACGTAGTCGCACATATGTATATATAGTACAGGTTCGCAACTTGACCCTCTAATAACCGCTGCTTGATTTCATTGCCACATCATTCTTGTTTAACTAACAAGAAACTAAAAGAAAAATAGAAGCCTTCCATAATTGCTTCTTTGAATACACAAACGGAGCAATTCCTATGAACTTACGTACGTATATATATTTTCATCCAGGAAAAAGTGTCCACAGCCCTTACTTTCAAATCCAACTTCCAAGTTCCAACTTGAGCTAGGCATTCTGGAAACTTTCTTTCTTACTAATTGTGCCACACAAAACCATCCCAATCAAAATTATGCCAAAGAACCAGCCACCACCATTTATAAGAATGTAGAAAATTTTCCGTAGAAAGTGCAGATAGGTGTACCCAGCCAGCAAAATGATAAGGTTGCAAGAATATATGGTCGCTCTGCATCACGTTACTTAACATTGTAAAAGTGCTAATTTGTGAAAAAACATATATACCTACAATGTATATAAACGATAATGTAAAATGCACCTGGCAAACGATCATACACGTAACTGGGTCAAAATTTTGGGGGGCCTCTCCTGCCAAATTTTGGGGACCCCCCCCCCCGATCGACCAAAACCTATTTAAATTTTGCTAAATTTTGAAAAAAATATCACAAAAAAGTGCAATTATGTATTACTAAATTTTGCCCGAATTTTCGGGACCCTCAGCCGCCCCGGGCCCTCGAATTGGGGGTCGTCCTATTCCCGCCTCATACATGAACATGAATGCAAACGATTATGTATATGGAAATTTCTATGTATCACATATTTTCACTCAAGACTAGTTCTAGAGTGTTTCGAGATCAGAAACTAAAAAAATTATTAACGACTAAAGAATAAATCGACAATAAAATTACTCTGCAACCCGCGGTTATAGTGATGCGGGAAAAAACCCTATTTCAAACTTTTCGGGTCGTCCTGTGAACCACATATATATGTAAATAGGATCCATTAATGCTCGCGGCTGTTATAACGGCCGTCTTTCACCAACTATTGCACTAATAAAATGGATTCTAACTAACTACTCACATTTCTGACTTTCTGAGTAATATATATAAGCCGCGAAACCTCCGGGGATAAAACCCTATGCGGGGAAAAAACCCTAATGGGGGGAAAATTTTTCGGGAAAAAAATACCACTTTTTTTGATAGATTTATTATCTATGAGTGTAAACGCAATTTCATCGTGTTATACAACCCTTGGGCTGCAGTATATATGGACTAACAAACCGTTTTTACGACAACCATGTGACTCACAAGTCACAATATTTCTTCAAAAGTTGACCCTTTTTGGCAGAAATGACTTTCTACTCAATTTTACAATGTCTAAATGCATTAAATCCAGATTGTTTACGCTTATGACGTTAGAAACGGTACACAAACACCGTCCGCGTCAACCATTTTTAGATTTAAGTGGTACACAGCCGCTAAACCCTAACAATTCAAAAAATGGTAAATTTTGGTGAAACATCACCAAAACATGTTTCGTAAGGGGTGTCGAGGTATGGGGCAAAACGGCAAAAAACGTTTTGTGGCCAAATAAACGGTTTTAATAAAGTCTACGCATGTTCTTACCCCAGACCAGTCAACTTTTGTATCAGCAATGGAATGGGTGAGTTTAGCAAAAATATGTCACCAAACAAAATAGGGCTTTTTCCCCGCAATAGGATTTTTTCATCGCACAAACTTTGAACACAGGTTCACACAATGAATTCACAACTGTTGAACACAATTCACAGGTGAACCACGACGTTTTTGACTGTTTTTGAGCTTCAGAAGTATAGAAGACAGGTAACTCTCTTGAAAAATGCAAACGGCGTTGGCCAAAACTGTTCTTTGTGAAAAATTATGACAAGTCAAAAATTATATATATATTTATATATATATATATATATATATATATATATATATATATATATATAATATAAATATATACATTACTTAATTTTTACCAAAAAACGTGACTAAACTCAACCACAGCCAACACACAACCAGATATACCTTCGCTGATTTCCTCCGAGTCAACGGATCCCTTGATCTGGGAAAAGCACCACTGAATGTCCTGCGCAGACTGGGAGTCGCCCTCGCCGCCGCCCGGGTGGCTGCTGAACATCTCCTTCAGCGAACCGCTCATTCAGGCAACCAAAAAGGCTGAAACCATCATCACAAAATCATTCCAACACAAAATGTTAGTATGATCGCAAAACCCTGTTCAGCTATGTATATTATATATATATACGGCAGAGGCCAAAATTTTAAACCAAACATGGTTAGTCTTTGTGTTTGGATAGTTTTGAGTGTGCTATGATGCGGGATTCTCTAGATTAAGGGCCAATTCCTAAAATGGATTTAACAGATTAGGTTAAATCAGGATATTTTGCAAATTGGATTTTGCAGCTTGTTAAATCCGCTTGTTAAGTCCGATTAAAATAAATCCATTTAATCCATTTTAGGAACTGGCCATAAGTTGGCAGAATTTTTTTTGAAAAATTTCTAAATATTTTATTTCCTGACTGCTAAGCCTAATATAAACCAAAGCCTAAATGAAGGCCAAATTTGAACATTGACAAAAATTGTACAATTATGGTGATTTTGGCCAATTTTTCGGAAGGAATGATGTCAGTCAAATTGCCTAACTTTGATTATAAAAAATTGTAAACATCATCATCAATCAATACATTCTAGTGCGTTTGCTGCCGAATTTCATTCAACTCAGGGTTTTTTTTGAAAATCCGAAGTGCGGATACTTTGCGGACGGCCAAATTTTTTTGCGGACGGATAAATGTTTCTGCGGACAGTCGGCCAAATTCATGCATCTATGTTAGGATTTCTCTTTGTGCCAGGGTTTTTTTTCAAAATTTTGTGAGCATAATTGTGCAAAATTTTAATTTTAGTGTGCAAAATTTTATTTTTCTGTGCAAACTGTAAATGCGTTTTCTTCGCCTATATCAGGGTTTTTTTTCAAAATCGGATTTCATCATTCTGGCGTCATTTTTAAATTCCTGTCGTCATTTTTATTTTTCGTTCGTCAAAATTAAATTAAGTCTTTACAGTACCGTTGCGCTGCAGCAATATTGCTAGTTAGCGTTATCTTACAGTGGCGTACCGAGAGAAAATTTTCGACCAAAAATTTAAAAAAGCAACATTTTTATGAAATTTAAGCGGTTTTTTACCTAATTTTGGCCAAAATTTGTTAAAATCTGTGTTTTTTGGCCAAGAAAAATGTAAATTTCTAACTGATTTTTTTGACGGTGGGGGGTTCAAAATTAAGTAGACCGATGGGAGGTTTAAAAATTTAAAAGTTATTAAAATTCTTTGCGTTTAATGGCAAAAAACGGTCAATTATGGGGACGCATAGTCCTAATTTATTTTTTTATCATATTTATATATCTTTCATCTACCGATTAGCAAATTGGCTAAAACGACCAAAAAGTTTTAACAGACTCTCAAAAAGTTTTAGCACTCTAAAAAATTTTAGCCAATGCTAAAGTTTTGGCCCAATAAACCTCAGAATTTACCTAAAAAATATGCCGATAACAGCGCATATTGTGCGAACGTTAAACTATTTTTGGCCGCCCGAAAACATCAGAGCTAAAATTTGAGCTCATAATACCCAGAACAGTAAGCAAAAAGAATGCAGGGGCCTAAGAGCGACAACCCTCAAATACAAAATTAGAGAATTTTTTACTTTTTACGCCAACCTTGGTCAAATGAAGACATATCAGAAATTTTTTCGAGCCGAGAAATTATATAAATAATATATAGTAGACCGGGGTAAAAAAAACGAATTTCGACTCAAGTTTCTAGGCAGCTGTCCATGGCACTGCTGATTGCCAAAAAGTAATCTAGTTATGTGGGAGCCGTGCTATAGACTGTATACAGCATAAAAAAATTTGGCCTGCAGCCTCCGTTTACCGGCCAGCTTAAAAAATTAGCTTCGTTTTTTTTACCCCGGATGGGGTAAAAAAAACGAAGACCGGGGTAAAAAAAACGAACAACCACTTTCGTCTTGAGATTTGCTCGTGAAGAGTGTAAACACAATTGCATCATGTTTTACAACCATTTAGCTGCTGTGTGGACTAAAAAAATTGTTTCTATGACACACATGTGACTCACAATATTTCTTCAAAATTTACACCTGTCGGACAGAATGGAGCTTTTGCCTAAATTTCATTTTTTTAGTTTTTACGCCTATTACATTTGAAATTGTGCCCAAGCACGGGCCGGATGTACCGACTCTGTATTTAAGAGTTTAACAGCAGTAAAACACAAAAAAATTCCTACAATTTACTGAAACATCAACAAAACAGGTTTCGTAAGGGGTATCACGGGATTGACCAATTGGCAAAAAACAACGTTTCGCGTCCAAACAAGCGGTTTTATAGTAGTCTACGCTTGTCCCTACCTCAGATTAGGCAACTTCTTTTGTAACAGTGGGAGATTATAGGAAAAAGGGGTCGCCGAACTAAATAGGGATCTTCACTGCTAAATCCGAAGGGTTTTTCCTCACTACATATAAAATATGGCAAAGTAATAAAATAATGCGACTGAGATGTGTCTAATAGCCGGCAAAAAACACAAATAGTGCAGGAAAAGCGAGAAAAAACCGTTCCATGACTATTTTTGCAGTTCGTTTTTTTGCCCCACCCCCCCTCTAAACCGGGGCAAAAAAAACGAACACTGTACAGAACCCGCCATACACTGTGCTGGTTTTCAATTCCGCATGCGCATAGATACATCACTATACACCCCCCTAATATACATAAATCAAGCCCACGGCACTGCAGTACGTAGGCAGAGCAAAGCTCGTGAGATTGCCCGGAAACTTATCGGCGGCCATTTTGGGGTAGGTGCATTTGAACTGGCCTTACTTCAAATCAGCCAGCCCGAAATGCCTGTTGGTTATGATACCGAGTAGTGTTGAAGTACTTGTCACTGTGGAGAAACATCAGCCCAACAGGTTTTATCTGAGCTGTGGTATTGACTTCGTTTTTTTTGCCCCGGAATTCGTCGTTCGTTTTTTTTACCCCGGTCCACTATATATCACGTCACGTCACGTAATTTGCAACGTAATCTGCTTGAAATGGTAATATTTAAGCAACAAAATAGGCTAAACAAACTTCGTTAAAAGAGTTTCAATATCACAATTGTTGTTCCATTTTGCGTAAATAAACAAAAAATGATAAATAGCCATCCTTAGTCAATTAACCATTTTTCAAAGCAAAGCTTCACTCATGCTCGACAGTAAGCTGGAGCTGCTGGGTTCAAAAGTTCAGCTTTATTTATGATTATTTTTCTCAGAATGCAAGTGGCGTAACCAGGGGGGGCAAACACCCCCACGGCGATGGCTCCCTTCAGCGGTTTGTCCCCCCCTGAGATAAAAAATTTGGGCCGCGTAGCTCCCCCCTCCAACTTTTGAACGAATTCAGAAAAAATTTTGCCAGAACAATAGAGGACCTATTTTTTCGAGCAAAGCACCTTGAGAGAAGCCTTTTTTGTGATAGAATTCCTATCCATAAATTTAGATTTTCGTAGGTATACACTGGGTTTTTTTTTGCGCAAAAACGTTCGCAATTGCGAAAAAAAATTGAGGATTGCGAAAAATTTTCAAACCTTTTCGCAAAATTGCGAAAAAATTTTGACGCAGTGGAGGTGAACTCGTAAGGTCTATGTGCTGATTTTTGTGGTTTAGTCGGAAAAAGTTTCCGATATATACGTCCCCAATTGACCAAATTTGGCCTAAAAATTGAAATTTTCTCCGAATTTTCTGATCCCTTACGCCCGGTCTCGTGCAACTTTGTGACTTGATGTTTCTAGTGACTGTAAATCGGACACATTTTCTTCCAGTATCATCACCCCGACTGCATGTAACACTAATAGACAGTATAATAGGGGTCGGAGGTGACATAATTACGAAACATTTCGAAATGTTAGCATTTTCAGGCCTGACTTGGTCATTGGCAGGGTCTTCTGAAATTACTTTACGGCTGAGCATCGAATGTGAAAATTGTGAAAAATTACACACAATTCTCAGGAAGGCTACATAAATTTAAATAAAAATGTCAAAATCGCTGCTTTTTATCCAAAAAGGGTAAAAACTGCGTCAGTCTTAATCTGTATAGGCGGAATAATGTTTTATTAACATTTAAATGCTACGTCTACTGCATTAATTAGCAAAAGTATGTCTGCGAAAAAAATTTTGATTTTGCGAAAAAAATTTGAAGCTTTTCGCAAAATTGCGAAAATTTGCCAGCGAAAAAAAAAACCCAGGGTATACATGACCCCTTGAACTGATATGTGGAGGTAGTTTTTTTGTTGGTTGTTAAGGTAGGCCAAAGTTTGAAGCCAAAAATGGCTATAGTTTTCAAGTTGAGGTTTTTGAATAATTTGAGTGCGTTAAGATGTTATAAGGCATCGTCGAGGCTTAGTTGGCAATATTCTCTAGGCTAAGCTGGCAGGATTTTTTCCTGAAAATTTTGATTTTTAGTACCTAAGCCTGAGCCTGAACGGCTGAGCCTAGGCCTAAGCATAAGCCTGATCCTAAGCCTAAGTCCCATATATACTAAGCCTAAGCCCAAGAAAAATTGAGGTCAAGTTTGAATTCGGTCAAATATTGGACGATTCGGGTGAATTTAGCCAATTATTCGGAAGGAACGAGATCAAAGTGCCTTTGTTTTGGTTCCAAAAAATTGTCATCATTCCGACTCCATTTAAACACGTTTAGAACGAAGAAAACACGGGTTTTCGAAAAAACTTGCGAAAACGACTCTCACTGAGGTTCAGATTTCAGGAGGTCATATTTCAGAAAATCCAAAAAATGAAATAGGGGTTCTTGAAGCAAAAATGCTTCCCCCAAGGCGCTCTACTAAAAAAATATGTTCACTATTTTCCCCCCAACTGCATTTAACCCAAAAGGTCCACTATCCCCCACCCCCCCCCAACTGCACTTGATCCCAGATTTGGGGGCATATATCGCACCTCAGAAAATTCGAAAAATGAAATATATAGAGGTTCTCGAAACTAAAATGCTCCCTCCAAGGTGCTCTATTCAGAAAAAGGTCTACTATCCCCCCAACTGCATTCAACACCGGTTTTCAATGGCGTCAACCCCACTTTCTTGACAGACTTTGCTCTGTGAGAAAATGTAACAGCCTACATTTGAAAATACTTGTGTTAGATAAATTAGAGTTGTGTGTTAATAAAATTTGTGAGTTTGTATTTGTGCCAACACTTTTTTTGCAGAAAAATTACTGAAAGATTCACGATGGTAGCCTGGCTTGACGTCTGGCGTTCTTCAATAATAAAATCTGGATGTCTAGAAAAATCACACGACTCAAAAAATGGATCAAGTGCAGTCGGGGTGGGGGGGGGGGGTAAAATGGTGGTCCTATTTTTTGCAGTAGAGCACCTTACGGGAAGCATTTTTTTAATAGAACCCCTATCCACAAATTTGAATTTTCTGAGCTATGACCCCATGAAAATGGCATTTTCAGTGTTTATGGAAGTGAGCATAGGCTAAATTTTGAAACCAAAAATGGCTATAATCTTTGTTTTTGGATTGTTTTGAGTGCGTTATGAAGTTTTAAGCCATCGTCCAGGCTTAGCTGGCAGGATTCTCTAGGCTAAAGCTGGCAGAATTTTTCCTGAAAATTGCGATTGTTCAGTACCTAAGCCTGAGCCTAAGCCTAAGCCTGAACCTAAGCCTGATACTAAGCCTAAGCCTAAGCCCCATACTAAGCCAAAGCCAGCCCTAAGCCTAAGCCCAAGCCTAAATTAAGGCTGTTTGAATTTAATAAAAAATTGGACGATTCTGGTGAATTTGGCGAATTTTTCAGAAGGAACGGGGTAAACGTGCCTTTGTTTTAATTCTAAAAAATTGCAAACATTATTTCGACTTCATTTAGACACGTTTTAAACGGAGAAAACACGGGTTTCTGAAAAAAATTGCGAACATGTCCCTCACTGAGGGTTCAGATTTCGGGGGATCATAAATCTCAAAAATTCCAAAAAATAAAATAGGGGTTCTTGTATTCAATTATACATTGTATATATAATACGCCACCGATCTAAAACGTTTTGGTCTTCCGGCCCAATCTAATAATGGTCAAAATTTAGTCTTAAAATTTTAAGACCAATAAGAATAAGACCAAATTAAGAACTTTTAAAAGTCTTAAATGTTAAAAATTCAGGACCAAGCTGGGTTTTTTTGCGCAAAAACGTTCGCAATTGCGAAAAAAATTTCAAGATTGCGAAAAAATTTCAAACCTTTTCGCAAAATTGCGAAAAAATTTTGACGCAGTGGAGGTGAACTCGTAAGGTCTATGTGCCTATTTTTGTGGTTCAGTCGGAAAACATTTCCGATACGTAGTGTTGGGACGAAAGTTCGGGTTCGGGTTCAGGTTCGGGTACAGTTCGGGTCATTTTTCAGTTCGGGTGCGGGTTCGGGTTCGGGTACCTAAATTTTCTCACCGAATTACAAAATTTTTATACTGATTTTTTTAAAATTTCCAAAGATCATAAACATTTTTTCAAACAATCCCAATTTTTTTTAATTTTTGCTGCTGTCCTCGCAGCAAGGCTGCACATGTGTTAATGAGCGTGTGTGGTGTATTCTCAAATTGTTCGAATTCAAGCTGAGGTTTGAATCTAAATCAGCCCTAGGCCTGAACTCTATTCATCTCTATTTCTATTAATTTTGAGCACCAGCTTTCGAAAATGGCAATATGACATAGACATATAAAGAAACTGTTACTAAAATGCAGCGGACACGCAGAAAATTTTTGTGTTTCGTCTCAATCGCGCATCGTGACAGCGAGTATCAATCGCTTGTAGTTTGATCACATTAACCCAAGCTGGATTGCATATGATACAAATCATTTATGTATCCATTTCATTTGTCAATTTATTCAACTCAAAACTGTATATAATCTCTGCACCACACCTGGAACAGGCACCACACCGGCATACAAGTTCGCCTTTTTGGTACAAATTGTGTTAATGGTCAATTATATACATAGTAAATAATAAAAATCGTCAATAGGCCAGAACCTAAACCAGCGCAAGGTCGACACTATCTGTCAGTATTAGCAACGTAACGTCTGCAAGGGAATTCTGACAAACTCATAACTAATCTACGTTGCCTCTTAGCCTGTTGGTTTGGGCTGTTATTTCAAGCTGTTAATTGTTAATAACTGTTAATAATAACTAATAACTGTTAATTCAAAAGTTGGCAGCTCAATTCCCACCCACAAGGTTAACGAAATCCCCTTGAGGAAGAGATTAAGGTTACATGTTTTCCTGCCGACCCAGCAGTCTATCCTCACGGGGTCGGTAAATGGGTATATGTATACCACATGCATGTCAGAAGGTAACAGGCTTAGATAAGCTAAACGGAGATAAGCACCGAACCCCAAAGGCTGGATAGCCGGACGTCAAGTCTGGGGGTTACCTACGTTACCTCATTGGGATCACCCTCTCCTCAGAGTCTGAGGCTCTGGCCTGGCGCTCCCCCCCCTCAACGCCCTCACCTTTGATTGCCAGAAAACTGTACCAAAATTGAGTAAAAATTCGAAAAATCGCAAAAATTTTCGCGCTGCAGTCAAAAAAGGGCCCGAAAAATGAATTTAAAAAACGAAAAAGTGCACAATTTTTTCGACTGTCGCCGGACATCACACAAAAGCAGGACTACCCCTCTCTCCGCCAAGCGCCGCGCACCCCCCTCACCTCACCGACTGCTCCCGTGCATCTCTGAACGCTGATCCAATTAATAAAGTTTCATGAACCTTATCTTTTGAAGCTATTGAGGGAAAATTTTTTTGCCCAAATTTCAACTTTTTGAAGACACGTACATAGACAACCCAATGCAATGCTCCTACATGTTTCATCTTTTTTTCAAAAAAATTGAAACAAAGCGGTGAAAGTTGAATATGAATTGATTCGGCTTGAAACTTAGTCGGTTTGACTAATCACTTTATTCAACGTTAAGTATTAAAAGATTTATTCCTTGCACTAAAGGCTGTTGACTCTATTGCTCCACACTTTTTTGACATTCTATATTCAAATATAGTAAGCATACATGTATGAGGGGGGGATGGGGCATTCGGGCAAAATTCGGGCAAAATTTTTCTTATTTGTGGCAAAAAAACTGTGCGTCGACACGTTATGTGTGCTTCACAAGCTGGCCAATCTGATATCTGGCTGAATTAGTTGAATTATCATGTCCTTATTGTGTAATGTCTGGCTTACAATCGGTGATTGGTTAAAGATATTAATAGATATTGGTAGTCTACTGTCTGGCAGTACTTATTTAACACAGTATAGCATTGGACTAGTTTCCCAGTGAACGTACAAGTTCAAAGCAAAAAGATCTCTTTTTGCAACCTGTGAGCAAAACTGCTTTCGTGACACTACCCCCTTAAATGCAGTTGGGGGGGGGAAATAGTGGACCTATTTTTTTGAGTAGAGCACCTTGGGGGAAGCATTTTTGCTTCAAGAACCCCTATTTCATTTTTTGGATTTTCTGAGATACGACCCCCCGAAATGTGAAACCTCAGTGAGAGACGTTTTCGCATTTTTTTTCGAAGCTCTTATTTTTTCCGTTCTAATCGTGTCAAAATGGTGTCAGATTATTGGTTACAATTTTTTGGAATCAAATTAAAGGCTCTTTGACCGGGTTCCTACCGAAAAATTGGCCAAATTCGCCAGAAACGTCAAATTTTTGACCCAATTGAAACTTGGCCTTAATTTAGGCTTGGGCTTAGGCTTAGGGCTTAGGCTTAGTATGGGGCTTAGGCTTAGGCTTAGTATCAGGCTTAGGCTTAGGCTCAGGCTTAGGCAATAAAAAATAGAAATTTTCAGAAAAAAATTCTGCCAACTAAGCCTAGACGATGCCTTAAAACATCATAACGCACTCAAAACTATCCAAAAACAAAGATTACAGCCATTTTTGGCTTCGAACTTTGGCCTACGTTCACACTTCACTTCCAAAAACACTGAAAATGCAATTTTCAAGGGGTCATAGCTCAGAAAATCCAAATTTGTGGATAGGGGTTCTATTACAAAAAATGCTTCCCTCAAGGTGCTCTACTCCAAAAAATAGGTCCACTATTTCCCCCCCCCCCCAAACTGCATTTGATCCCAAAATTTTGACCCCGTTACATGTATGATAGTAAGGGTGTAATATTATCAAACACTTCATTTGGCCAAAGTTCGGGTTCGGGTTCGGGTGGTTTGGGTACGAATGGTTCGGGTTCGGGTTCGGGTACGTCTCGAAAAAATCCCAACACTACCGATACGTCCCCAATTGACCAAATTTGGCCTAAAAATTGAAAATTTTTCCGACTTTTTCTGATATTCTAGGCCCGGACTTCGGACTAGTGCAACTTTATGACTTGATGTTTCTAGTGACTGTGAATAAGACACATTTTGTTCCATGTATCATCACACCGACTGCATGTAACACTAAAAAATCGACAGTATATATAATAGGTGTAGGAGGTGACATAATTAAGAAGAAACATTTCAAAATGTTAGCATTTTCAGGCCTAACTTGGTCACTGGCGGGTCTTCTGAAATTTCTTTACGACTGAACATCGACTGTGAAAATTGTGAAAAGTTTTACAAAATCCTCAGGACGGCTCTATAAATTTAAATAAAAATGTCAAAATCGTTGCTTTTTGGCCAAAACGAGTAAAAATTGCGTCAGTCTTAATCCTGCATAGGCGTAATAATGTTTTATTAACATATAAATGTAAAATCTACTGCATTAAGTAACAAAAGTTAAGTCTATGAAAAAATATCGATTTTGCGAAAAAATTTCAAGCTTTTCGCAAAATTGCGAAAATTCGCCAGCGAAAAAAAACCCAGAGATCAAGTGCAGTTGGGGGGGGGGGGGAATAGTGGACCTATTTTTTGGAGTTGGCCACCTTGAAGGAAGCATTATTTGTAATAGAGCCCCTATCCACAAATTTGGATTTTCTGAGCTATGAAAATTGAAAATTTTCATAGCTTGAAAATTGCATTTTTAGTGTCTTTGGAAGTGAACATAGGCCAAAGTTCGAAGCCAAAAATGGCTATAATCTTTGTTTTTGAATAGTTTTGAGTGCGTTATGATGTTTTAGGGCATCGTCTAGGCTTAGTTGGCAGGATTCTCAAGCCTAAGCTGGCAGGATTTTTCCTGAAAATTTCGATTTTTTTATTGCTTAAGCCTGAGCCTAAGCCTAAGCCCTAAGCCTGACACTAAGCCTTATAGCCGATTCACACGGTGCGTTTTTGCCGCTGCGATTTTGACGCAAAACGCAAGCCGCAGGGTGTCGCAAGCAAAACGCACCGTCTGAACAAGCTTTGCGGCCTTAGTGCGTCTCGCAGGTCAGTTTGCTGCGTCTTTACTGTTTCAAAAAAATGACAAATTGGTCCGCGAAATTTGTTTATGCCAACACGTCCGCAGCATCCTTAAAGGCCGATTCACACGCTGCGATTTTACTGCGATTTTGCCGCAGCGTTTTTGTCGCTGCGGCAAAACGCAGCTTGCCGCACGCAAAACGCAATGTCTGAACAGACGCAGCGTTTTCAGTGCGGAATGCCTGCATCTTGATTTTGCCGCAGCGTTTTAAACGCCAGACTGCTATTCGACCTGCGATTTCATTGCGTTTTGATGCTGCGGACGTGTTGGCATAAACAAATTTCGCGGACCAATTTGTCATTTTTTTGAAACAGTAAAGACGCAGCAAACTGACCTGCGAGACGCACTAAGGCCGCAAAGCTTGTTCAGACGGTGCGTTTCGCTTGCGACACCCTGCGGCTTGCGTTTTGCGTCAAAATCGCAGCGGCAAAAACGCACCGTGTGAACCGGCCTTAAGCCTAAGCCTGATACTAAGCCTAAGCCCTA
Organism: Trissonchulus sp. WLG1_4; assembly: GCA_030248245.1. Classification (NCBI taxonomy): domain Eukaryota; kingdom Metazoa; phylum Nematoda; class Enoplea; order Enoplida; family Ironidae; genus Trissonchulus; species Trissonchulus sp. WLG1_4. The sequence continues at coordinate 14,494 of JASANF010011970.1, read as the reverse complement.
AGCCTAAGCCTAAGCCAAAGCCTAACTTAAGGTGGTAGTAACGATTTCGACGATTTCTTACATTAGAAATTAGAGAAATCTTTTTTTTGAAGCGAATAGTAAACTAGTCTAAAAGTAACCATAATTTTATGAAACTAGATCAAAATATACACAAATAATATTTTATTCAGTTCAAAATGTACAAGATAAGACTAGCTACCACGCTGGCTTACTGTTTAGTAAGCCAATTTAGTAGCTAGCCTCAAACTAAGAATTTTGACAAATAAAAAAAACCAACATCACAATTTTAGTCTAGTTTACAAAAATTATTGCGGTTTTGCTGTGAGTTTCAAAATTGCGACAAAAACGTGCTTCAAAGTTATATCGTCGAAATCGTTACTACCACCTTAAGGTGGCACTCCTGAAATGTGGGTTTTGGCCATTATTTTGAAAACGCGCAAAAATAAACATGCATCGTAAGAACAAAAGTTGATCAGAAGTGAATTTCCTTCAATTTGATGTACATATCACATAAAAAAATTTTTGAACATTTTTGAGCAAATTTCGTCAAGAAAAATAGATTTTCACGGAAATGTCTTCACAAGCCAGTGCGTTTACACGTATGTAATGAATTTGAAAGGCTGAAAAACACCAGCAGTAGTGTTTTACTGAAACGTAATTAAAAATCTTTGGTGTTTTATTGAGTGTGGTATAATTTTTTTGTGAACTAACGCAATACTTTCTGCATGAGACAGAAATATAGTGCGTGTGAATACAAACGCAAATTTTCGGCTTGCGATTTTAAAAAATTGGCTCAACGAAAAAAGTTAATATTTGGCACATAAATGCACCTTGTCATCTTCGAGCGGTCGCAAAATTTGATTTTTGGCAAATCGATAGTATCTAAAAAATTTAGCCAAATTTATGTTTTTCAAAAATCGCGATTTTAGTGTTTTTCGATATATATTCATCAAAAATGACTTTTTGCGACCGCTCGATCACGTTGAGACGAGCAAAATGAGCTATTGATTGTGCAATAGCTACTTACTTGCGAAGATAAATCGCAAGCCGAAATTTTACTCACGTTTGGTCTACAGTGAAAGCTAATTTGTGTCAATCAACTTCATTTTTTGTATTTAGGCATACTTTTACACCAGCTTGCCATTGTGTATCTAAAATCGCCCCCAAACTGCCGTTTTTTGAAAAGTCACATTTCAGGAGCGCCACCTTAAGGTCAAGTTTGAATTTGGTCAAAAATTGGACGTTTCTGGCGAATGTGGCAAATTTTTCGGCAGGAACTCGGTCAACACAGGAAAAAAAGTGAGTACAAAGTTTATACAAAATTTATACAAAAAAGTTTTGTATAAATTTTGTACAATTTTTGTATAAATTTTGTATAGATTTTGTACTTTCTTTGTGCAATTTTTGTGCAAATTTTGTACTTTTTGGTTTTTTCATTTTTTTGCGCTACAAGCAGTTTTTTCAATTTTTTGGCCATTTCCGTCTGAAATAGACATTGTTTTGACAAATACGCTTAATTTTTTATCTCTCTGAAAAAAAATTTTTTTTTCGACTTTTGTACATATTTTGTACAAATTTTGTACAAATTTTGTATAAATTTTGTACATTTTTTGTATAATTTTTGTAGAAATTTTGTACATTTTTTGTACTTTTTAGAAAAATTTGTTTCCTGCAGTTTTTTTCGATTTTTTGGCCATTTCCGTCTGAAATAGACATTGTTTTGACAAATACGCTTAATTTTTTTATCTCTCTGAAAAAAAAATTTTGTTCGACTTTTGTACATATTTTGTACAAATTTTGTATAAATTTTGTACATTTTTTGTATAATTTTTGTAGAAATTTTGTACATTTTTTGTACTTTTTAGAAAAATTTGTTTCCTGCAGTTTTTTTCGATTTTTTGGCCATTTCCGTCTGAAATAGACATTGTTTTGACAAATACGCGTAATTTTTTATCTCTCTGAAAAAAAATTTTGTTCGACTTTTGTAAATATTTTGTACAAATTTTGTATAAAATTTTGTACATTTTTTGTATAATTTTTGTAGAAATTTTGTACATTTTTTGTACTTTTTAGAAAAATTTGTTTCCTGCAGTTTTTTTCAATTTTTTGGCCATTTCCGTCTGAAATAGACATTGTTTTGACAAATACGCTTAATTATTTATCTCTCTGAAAAAAATTTTTTTTTCGACTTTTGTACATATTTTGTACAAATTTTGTACAAATCTTGTATAAATTTTGTACATTTTTTGTATAATTTTTGTAGAAATTTTGTACATTTTTTGTACTTTTTAGAAAAATTTGTTTCCTGCAGTTTTTTTCGATTTTTTGGCCATTTCCGTCTGAAATAGACATTGTTTTGACAAATACGCTTAATTTTTTTATCTCTTTGAAAAAAAAATTTTGTTCGACTTTTGTACATATTTTGTACAAATTTTGTATAAATTTTGTACATTTTTTTGTATAATTTTTGTAGAAATTTTGTACATTTTTTTTATTTTTTTTAAAAATTTGTTTCCTGCAGTTTTTTTCGATTTTTTGGCCATTTCCGTCTGAAATAGACATTGTTTTGACAAATACGCGTAATTTTTTATCTCTCTGAAAAAAAATTTTGTTCGACTTTTGTACATATTTTGTACAAATTTTGTACAAATTTTGTATAAATTTTGTACATTTTTAGTATAATTTTTGTAGAAATTTTGTATATTTTTGGTACTTTTTAGAAAAATTTGTTTCCTGCAGTTTTTTCCTTCTTTTGACCATTTCCGTCTGAAATAGACATTGTTTTAACAAATATATACGCTTATTTTTTATTTTTTTGAATAAAATTTTGTTTCGACTTTTGTACATATTTTGTACAAATTTTATACAAATTTTGTATAAACTTTGTATATTTTTTGTGTATATTTTTTGTACGTTTTTTGTACTTGGTGAATTTTGGTGACTGTAGCAGTAATAAAATGGTTTCTAACTACTGACGTTTCTGATTAATAAGCCTCGAAAACTCCGGGAGGTATGAACAAAAAATGAAGAGAGGCACAAAAACCAATCACGGGATTGTCGATTTTCTCAGAAAGTCAGTCATATATGTTGTGTAGGTAGTCCAGAGTGCAAAACAGAGATTAGTGTAGACCAGAATGCAATTGCAGCGTCATAAGTCGTTATAGTGCAATGCGCTCACAGTTAAATTGTGATTGCAATGGATTTGAAGGCTGTGAAGTGAACGCCATCGCTGTTGTTTAGGAATTACAGTGTTTGTATTTGTAGTTTAGTCTTTCAAAATCATTTCACGCAGCTGCTTTAATTCTATCTTAGGAACGGAGAAAAGCCAGCTATGCTCTTTCTATTATGCGCTGCTCAAAGTAACCATTTAAGAAAGTTTTGTGTTCTTGTAGTTGTTGTAAAACCCAGATATTGGTGCCCCTAAGTTGGTGGATGTGTCCCCGATCTCACGAGTTGGAAGATTGGCGCCAGGAGCTGCGGGACCACCGAACAGCCCACCAAAATTCAAACGCCAACAACAACTACAAAAGCGCCAGTTAAAATCCAATTGCAAATTCAAATATGGTGGATTTTTCCGCTGTGGTTTTTAATAAGCTCGTTTAACAAGTAAGGTTAAAGCAATGTTTAAAACCTAGTTTTTTGCGACATGCTGTAAAGCACCCACGATCTTCTTTAAATAAAGAATGCGGCTTAAAATTATATAAGTAACATCTATATACCACTTTTACACGACATGTCAAACTGCAGCATGTTTTCGTGGTTACATCTTTGCTTTTATTTTCTGATACGAATAGATAAGTTAAAAACTAATAATTTCATGGTAAAAAACTTAAATTTGAAAACCACTTTGAAACACAACATTCTAAACCGCAGTTCAGAGACCACATCTTTGTGCCAAAACACTTTCAGTACTCATCCTCGATAATAAAGCAAACAGGATGGTTTGGTGACAATTTCTAGACTGCTAAAATGGTGCGGTTTTGAGGTGCTGATAAACTCCAGATACATTGTTGTGACTGAATTTTTCATGTTTCTGTAACCGCATACAAAATTTACCAGCACTTGTGTGATCATGTGTGTGCTGTGATGATATGTGTGTGTCGGATGAATGTGCTCTTGTGTATACTGTGCGCGCGTATATAACAAAACCCAAACGTGTAGCCATCTGTGATTAACACACATTAATCAAACACACAAACACATACAATGCATTTTTGGACCTACCAAATTTTCAGTGCAATTATGCACAATATCTGAAAAGGCGTGCTAAACTGAGCCATCGCGATATAGTATAGTGTTCCATGGTTTATCATAGGCTTGCATATGAATTGATTACGAATTATTGCCTGATTCGTTACGAAGTTTGTAAATTTTCTTAAACCATGGTTTTTGATCAGTTGAAATTTCAGCAGAACAAAAAATTTCACGTTTTCATTTTTTCCGTTTAAAAAAGCACGTTTTAGCAAGCAATTCTCGAATTTCCAGCCAAACATCGTATTTTTCTTGAACTGGACTAAAATTATGACGTTGCCAATGTGGTAGCTAGTTTAGGACATTTTTAACTGAATAAATTGTGATCATTACTTTTACTATTTTATGAGTAAGTTCAACAAAATGCATCTACTCAAAACCAAATGGGAGCCTGTGGAGAAGTAGGTACAACCATCTTAATATGTCCCCAACTTAAAAATGTGTACATTCGCGCTCATTTTTTGTCTACAACTCATTTTACTCTAATTCTGCACTCACAGATTATAACTGAATGGCATCATCGTATTTTGGTCCAGTTCTGGAGCGCGACTGGATCTGTAAGCGAGCCTGAATATCAATACAGCTGCAACTATCAGACATTTTCATTGAAGAAAACACGTTCAACGGGAATTACAGGACATGGAAAGAGTGCGCTCCTGATTGTTATGACCACCAAGAACGGTTGCAAAGGCTTCGCAACAAACCACCAATAGCAGAGCGTACCAGCCTCCCAACGACGTCAGCGCCAACAACTCAGTCAAGTAAAAGTTGAGGTCTAATAACCGTCATAATCTCAAACTGTGCTATACTTGTCCAACTAAAATAATGTGTAACTTTTTTGCTTTTTTTGCCTTTGTAAATACTGACACTAAAAAACTGACAAAGCTAAATGTGCACCTCGTGCTTAATTGATTTTATCTGACGTGGAGATGTCCCTTTTAGGATCAACTTATGTGATAACAAGCGAAAATGGAAAACTTTAATTTTTAACTTAGGTGCTCTGCACTATAATTGTACGTACACATTTTTATAGAAACTAGAAAGAAACTATATTTTAGAAACTGTTATTATGAAAGTGAACTTAGAATTATTAACAGGCCTTACCATAGGACGCAGCATAGAATTTGTAATACTTAATAGCAACAGGAATTTTAACTCTAGACCAGTTTGTTTAGATAGTAGTGCGTTATGCATCTACTAAGACATCTAATTTGTAGTCAGACGATTGGTGGTTCAAATCCACGCCGGTGCTAGTATTTTGCCTTCTGTATACTTTCTTATTATCAGTTCGTAGTTGTCTTTTAGCTTGCATCTCTTCACTTGAATATTCGAGCTACCTCCCGTTCTAGTGTAATTTAACATAGGACGTTTGGCATTACCCAAAATTACGTAGTAAATCCAGATTTCTGATAATAGTATATATAGGCGCCAGGCGGCCCCTGAATAAATAATAAATAGGTAAATGAATAGGTAATAAGTAATAAATCATGTAGGTAAATCATGTCGGTCTTTAGTTTTAACATTTGGATAACTAAGAGTTTCGAAATTCTACACAGGTTGGCTCAGGTGGTAGTGAGTTAAGCATTTACTGAGCATCTGATTTCAAGTCAAAAGTTTGGGGATTCGAAACATCACCAGTTTTCAGCTTTTGAATTCTGAGTATTTACTGTTATTGTTTTTCAACTTGCGTCTTTTCGTTAGAAAAACTTGACCTACCAGCCTTTTTAGTGAACTTAACTCAAAAGCTACATAGGAACTCAGATTCTGAATAGGAAAGGCAAGGTGGCAGCTGAAATGGCAGTGCCAATTGAGTTTTCAGAGCTAGGGCAGGCCTTCCAGTGTTATTTAATCTGCACAATCCACCTACCCAAAATAACACGTCTGTTTAAGCAAAATTTGGCAAATCATTAACGCTTATACCTGTTGCGTTGTGGCGCAAAAAGAAAAATTGTTATATACTATAAATGTATTATAGGGCGACAATGATTCTTTTTAAAAACTATTTTGCTATTATGCTTCAGCCGCTTCTTTGGACAGTAATGACGAGAGCATATGTAGTGACCTAAATACCCGATAGTAGTGGGTTTTTAGTAATTTTAGAAATATAACTAATTATTTATATTTTTAAATCATTTTAAAGCTAAAGCTCATCTTACATATTTGAATGACTTATCTCCAAACTATTTAGGAAATTAATTGAAGTTTCGCTAAATTATGCGTAAAAAACTGCAAAAATAATGCAATTTTTTGAAAAAAAGTGACTGTTATACCCGAATTTACCCCTATATATGTAATTCATCTTCCCTAGTCAATTTTCGTTTGTAATTCAAAAATTTCTCCTAATTCTGTTTTTTATTTTCATTTTTTTCGTCTCTTTTGTATTTTTCTCATTTCATTGAAAACATTTTTTAAATTTCTTCATTCGCATCTGTAAAATTTTTTTCTCGTCTTGAAGCGTTTCCTTTCTTTTTTCATTTTTTCTAAAATTTTCATGGCACCTTTTTTAAAGTAATTTTTTATTTTTCGTTCCACTCAAGAAAAAATTCAATTGTATTTTCATGAAATAGGCTTTCTGGTCTGGTTCCATTTTTTCAGATGCCTTTTTTGCTAGTTCGTTCTTATATGTATGGGAATTAACATTCTGGAGACTGTATTTGCAAAAAAATGTAGACTAAAACAGCAAATTTTCCAAATAAAATTAAAAGACTGCACATTCGTGGGGTCTACCTTGGTATGCAAAGAATAGTCTGCCCAGTGGGCTTTATGCGGTGTTGTTTTCATGATACAATGCGGAGTAAGGAATCTGGCCTGATTTTGATTTATAAAACAAATTTTATATTTTTCGCTTGTTTTTGTAATTTTAGACGATTTGCTGGATGCACATTTTTTTTTGCCATGAATCCGAAACATGTGTTCCAACGAGTAAAAAGGTGAACAATTTTAAAAACAGAGAAAAGCTTGCCTGTGAGTTGGGGGGTGGGGGGGGGGGGGGGGGGGGGGGTGGGTGTGTGTGGGTGGGCTGTGTTTTGGTGGGTTTGGTGTTGACGAGAAAAAAATTTTACAGAATGGAGGAAGAAATTTAAAAAATGTTTAAATAAAATGAGAAAAATACAAAAGAAACAAAAAAATGAAATAAAAGTAATTAGGAGAAATTTTTGAATTACAAACGAAAATTGACTAGGGAAGATGAATTACATATATAGGGTAAATTCGGGTATAACAGTCACTTTTTTTCAAAAATTGCGTTATTTTTGCAGTTTTTTACGCATAACTTAGCGAAACTTCAATTAATTTCCTAAATATTTTGGAGATAAGTCATTCAATATGTAAGATAGCTTCAGCTTTAAAATGATTTAAAAATATAAATAATTAGTTATATTTCTAAGCTTACTAAAAACCCACTATTACTCGGGTATTTAGGTCACTACATATGCTCTGGTAATTCTGTCAAAGAAGCGGCTGAAGCATAATAGCAAAATAGTTTTTAAAAAGAATCTTTGTCGCCCTATAGTACGTTTATAGTATATAACAATTTTTCTTTTGCGCCACAACGCAACAGGTATAAGCGTTAATGATTTGCCAAATTTTGCTTAAACAGACGTGTTATTTTGGGTAGGTCGATTGTGCAGTATTAAATAACACTGGAAGGCCTGCCCTAGCTCTGAAAACTCAATTGGCACTGCCATTTCAGCTGCCACCTTGCCTTTCCTATTCAGAATCTGAGTTCCTATGTAATTTTCTGCGTTAAGTTACACTAAAAAGGCTGGTAGGTCAAGCTTTCTAACGAAAAGACGCAAGTTGAAAAACAATAACAGTAAATACTCAGAATTCAAAAGCTGAAAACTGGTGATGTTTCGAATCCCCAAAGTTTTGACTTGAAATCAGATGCTCAGTAAATGCTTAACTCACTACCACCTGAGCCAACCTGTGTAGAATTTCGAAACTCTTAGTTATCCAAATGTTAAAACTAAAGACCGACATGATTTACCTACATGATTTATTACTTATTACCTATTCATTTACCTATTTATTATTTATTCAGGGGCCGCCTGGCGCCTATATATACTATAATCAGAATCTCGATTTACTACGTAATTTTGGGTAAGTCAAACGTCCTATGTTAAATTACACTAGAACGGGAGGTAGGTCGAATTTTCAAGTGAAGAGATGCAAGTTAAAAGACAACTACGAACTGATAATAAGAAAGTATACAGAAGGCAAAATACTCAGCACCGGCGTGGATTTGGACCACCAATCGTCTGACTAGAAATTAGATGCTCAGTAGATGCATAACGCACTACTATCTAAACAAACTGGTCTAGAGTTAAAATTGCTGTTGCTATTAAGTATTACAAATTTTATGCTGCGTCCTATGTAAGGCCTGTTAATAATACTAATTTCACTTTCATAATAACAGTTTCTAAAATATAGTTTCTTTCTAGTTTCTATAAAAATGTGTACGTACAATTATAGTGCAGAGCACCTAAGTTAAAAATTAAAGTTTTCCATTTTCGCTTGTTATCACATAAGTTGATCCTAAAAGGGACATCTCCACGTCAGATAAAATCAATTAAGCACGAAGGTGCACATTTAGCTTTGTCAGTTTTTTAGTGTCAGTATTTACAAAGGCAAAAAAAGCAAAAAAGTTACACATTATTTTAGTTGGACAAGTATAGCACAGTTTGAGCTATGACGTGATTAGACCTCAACTTTTACTTGACTGAGTTGTTGGCGCTGACGTCGTTGGGAGGCTGGTATGTCTTGCTATTGGTGGTTTGTTGCGAAGCCTTTGCAACCGTTCTTGGTGGTCATAACAATCAGGAGCGCACTCTTTCCATGTCCTGTAATTCCCGTTGAACGTGTTTTCTTCACAACGGAATGTCTCATAGTTGCAGCTGTATTGATATTCAGGCTCGCTTACAGATCCAGTCGGCTCCACAAAAACTGCAAATTAAAATACGATGATGCTATTCAGTTATAATCTGTGAGTGCAGAATTAGAGTAAAATGAGTTGTAGACAAAAAATGAGCGCGAATGTACACATTTTTAAGTTGGGGACATATTAAGATGGTTGTACCGACTTCTATAAATCTTTGCATTTGGTTTCAGTAAATGCTTTTTGTTGAACTTACTCATAAAATAGTAAAAAGTAATGATCACAATTTATTCAGTTAAAAATGTCCTAAACTAGCTACCACATTGGCAACGTCATAATTTTAGTCCAGTTCAAGAAAAATACGATGTTTGGCTGCAAGTTTAAGAATCGCTGTGAAAACGTGCTTTTTTAAACGGAAAAAATGAAAACGTGAAATTTTTTGTTCTGCTGAAATTTCAACTGATCAAAAACCATGGTTTAAGAAAATTTACAAACTTCGTAACGAATCAGGCAATAATTCGTAATCAATTCATATGCAAGCCTACGTAAAACCATGGTACAATATACTATATCGCGATGGCTCAGTTTAGCACGTATTTTCAGATATTGTGCATAATTGCACTTGAAAATTTGGTAGGTCCAAAAATGCATTGTATGTGTTTGCGTGTTTGTTATTAATGTGTGTTAATCACAGATGGCTACACGTTTGGGTTTTGTTATATACGCGCGCACAGTATACACAAGAGCACATTCATCCGACACACACATATCATCACAGCACACACATGATCACACAAGTGCTGGTAAATTTTGTATGCGGTTACAGAAACATGAAAAATTCAGTCACAACAATGTATCTGAAATTGCTTATCAGCACCTCAAAACCGCACCATTTTAGCAGTCTAGAAATTGTCACCAAACCATCCTGTTTGCTTTATTATCGAGGATGAGTACTGAAAGTGTTTTGGCACAAAGATGTGGTTTCTAACCCGCGGTTTAGAATGTTGTGTTTCACAGTGGTTTCAAATTTAAGTTTTTTACCATGAAATTATTAGTTTTTAACTTATTATTTGTATCAGAAAATAAAAGCAAGATGTAACCACGAAAACATGCTGCAGTTTGACATGTCGTGTAAAAGTGGTATATAGATGTTACTTATATAATTTTAAAGCGCATTTTATATTTAAAGAATATCCTCGGCGCTCTGAGCATGTCGCAAAAAACTAGGTTTTAAACATTGCTTTAACCTTACTCGCAAAACGAGCTTATTAAAAACCACAGTGGTAAAATCCACCATTTTGAGTTTGCAATTGGGTTTTACTTGGTGCTTTTGTAGTTGTTGGTTGCGTTTGAATTTTGGTGGGCTGTTCGGTGGTCCCGCAGTCCTGTTTACAATCTTCCAGTCTTGTGAAGATTGGTACACATTGATCAATGTGGCACCAATATCTGGGTTTGACAACTACAAGTACAAAACTTTCTTGAAACGGTAACGTATTTTCAAGAGCGCATAATAGAAAGAGCATAGCTGGCTTTTCTCCGTTCCTAGATAGAGTACCGAAGCAGCTGCGTGAAATGATTTTGAAAATCAAACTACAAATACAAACACTGTAGTTCCTAAACAAAACAGTGTATGGTGTTTTATTTCAGCCTTCAAATCCATTGCAATCACAATTTAACTCGCCTGTAGTGCATTGCACTATAACTACGATGACGCTGCAATTGCATTCTGGTCTACACTAATCTCTGTTTTGCACTCTGGACTACCTACACAACATATATGACTGACTTTCTGAGAAAATCGACAATCCCGTGATTGGTTTTTTGGCGACCTTCTTCGATTTTGTTTATACTGCTTCCACTTACTACCCATGCCACCCCATTTACAAATTTGCAAAGCAAAAATTGGGGCACCCTTCATTTTTGTCGTGTCCGTGTCGTTGTTGTTGGTGGTGTTGGTATTCGTGTTGTTGATGTCCTCAAAATTAGTGACTCGTTTTCCTGAGCACCCCCCCTTGTCGGATTGCTTCAAAACTTTAGTTGTGGGGTCCCCCCACGAGTAGTTGTACCCCCACCTTGGTGACCCCCTGAACCCACGGGAAGCCGAGTCACGTGATCGTCAAAAAGTGAGGTTTTTGAAAAATAAGAAGGGGGGACTCTTGTGAACTTGAAAATTTTTTGTCAGGGATTTGGACAAAAACATGCCCCTAGGGCTAATTTAGGCCCATAAACACGAATTTGAGGCTGATTTTTGCCTAGAACTCTCCCATGACTCCCTATAGCCCCCTCAGGGGACCCCCCAAAAGGGTCCTAAGGGGTCACATTTTCGAAATTGAGATTTTGATGTCTCTGGGTGTAATTTGGGCCAAAGAACACAAATCCAAATTCTTTTTTACCTAGGACCTCTCTGGACCCCCCTATGAGCCCCTCAAGGTCCCCTTCGTAGGGGGTGCTAAGGTGACAAATTTTCGAAATTGAGATTTTGGGGTGTATGTGGGTAATTTGGAATTCTGAACAATATGCACATATTATAGCGCAAATAGCACTCACAAAAAGCGCTATAGCGCAAATAGCGCATATACCAATTTCAATAGCACTTATAGCGTAAATAGCACTCACACAAAGCGCCATCGCGCATTAGCAACTTCGATAACGCTTATAGCGCAAATAGCGCTCACAAAAAGCGCTATAGCGCATTTGCAACTTCGGTAACGCTTATAGCGCAAATACCACTCCCAAAAAGCGCAGTAGCGCAAATAGCGCATATAGCACTTTCGATAGCGCTTATAGCGCAAATAGCGCATGGAAAAAACGCTGTAGCACCAAATGTGGTATTTCGTGTTCGCTTATACGCGTTTCTTACCTAATTAGTGTGTAATGTATGACAAATAGATCATTCTCGCTTAATCAATGAGCTTAATCAATGAATCAAAGCTTGTGAGCAATAGTTCTAGTTAGAATTTCATAAACAGCATACATGTAACAGCACCGAAATTTTGGGTACCCTTCGAACTCATTTTTGGCCACCCTCCTTCCCCAAAATGACGCAATTTTAACCTTTTTTTGACCAAAAGACACCTATTTTGACAATTTTTGGCAAAAATTTTGATAAAAATCGTTTAAATTTTACGAAAAAATGCTATTTTTTTTAAATTTTTGCCGAAATTTACTCCTGCCGGGACCTTCCACCTTTTCTCTGCCTGGCGGCACCCCCCTCCCTCTCCCCCCGGGACCGAATTTTGAGGGATTCTTCCCCCCACCCCCTCCCCAACTACATGTATCATAAACAGTAACATATTTGCAATAAATGCAGCATATTCTGACTGCGCTTGGCTTGAAGCTTTCACAGACAGAACAAATGCAAGCATAAACATAAAAGACATTAGTCTTCTCGGCGTTGAACAGGTTGCCGACAGTAAGAGACCTCTTTCTCGGCAAAGGATTGTCTATTTTTGGCGAAAAATCCCATTATATATATGTGCATATTGTTCAGAAGTACAAATTACCCACATACACCCCAAAATCTCAATTTCGAAAATGTGACCACTTAGGACCCTTTTGGGGGTCCCCTGAGGGGGCTATAGGGAGTCATGGGAGGGTTCTAGGCAAAAACCAGCCTTAAATTTGTGTTTATGGGCCCAAATTAGCCCTAGGGGCATGTTTTTGTCCAAATCCCTGTCAAAAAATTTTCAAGGTCACAAGAGTCCCCCCTTCTTGTTTTTGAAAAACCTCAGTTTTTGACGATCACGTGACTCGGCTTCCCGATGGTTCAGGGGGTCACCAAGGTGGGGGCACAACTACTCGTGGGGGAAGCGTTAGGAATTTAGCGCTCTCGAAAGGTCATTTTTTTGCCAAAAACACCAATTTTTGAAGGCTCAGCGCAACCAACATGTAGCAGTTTCGGCTTTTTTTCATTTCAGTTTTGTAAATGGGGTGGCATGGGAAGTAATTGGAAGCAGTATAAACAAAATCGAAGGGGGTCGCCAAAAAAACCAATCAACTGGCACTTAAATTAGCTTATTTTCTCAGAAAGTCAGTCATATATTCCTACTACCAAGGCTTATGAAGTTCTAGTGTTGAAATGATGATCTCCAAAAATAGAGATCATTAGAGACTTTTGTTATTAAATTCTATTCTCTGTTGAAAACCCGCAACTCATGTTCGTGTTTCTGTTTGACAAAGTTTCGCTGAAGTCATATAAATTCTACCGCTAAAAAACTATTAGGATTAGCCGTGTCAATGCTTTTGATGCGTCAGCGTAACAGTCATGATTAATTTAAAACTAACGCAACATCGTGAATGGGAGGACTTTGCGTACATACTTGGTTCTGTTGGCGCTTCTGTTTTTGGAGGTTGTTCACTCGTGACCGGAACTATCGGCTGTCCTGGTGTTGTACCGAAAAATTATAATAAAAACATAAGTCATACAGCATATTGTATATGTACATGTTACGGTTAGAGCTGGTAGTCTGATTAGTGGTAAGGTGAGATGCGCTCTAACCAAGAGCTTTTGTTAGAGCCGGTCTTACCTTTTGTTTACCCATAAGATTGAAGTTCTGAGTTTTCTGACTTTCTGTCACAAATTACGGTGATAGTTTCATAATCGAAGTTTCATAATTTTTAATGAACAAATAAAGTGAGCGTAAAGAAACAACTTTGCAACAACAACAACAACAACAACAACAACAACAACAACAACAACAACAACAACAACAACAACAACAACAACAACAACAACAACAACAACAACAACAACAACAACAACAACAACAACAACAACAACAACAGCAACAACAACAACAACAACAACAACCAACAACAACAACAACAACAACAACAACAACAACAACAACAACAACAACAACAACCACACTACCACCAACAACAACTGCTACAACAACAACAACAAAACCAACAACAACAACAACAACAACAACAACAACAACAACAACAACAACAACAACAACAACAACAACAACAACAACAACAACAACAACAACAACAACAACAACAACAACAACAACCACAACAACAACAACAACAACAACAACAACAACAACAACAACAACAACAACAACAACAACAACAACAACAACAACAACAACAACAACAACAACAACAACAACAACAACAACAACAACAACAACAACAACAACAACAACAACAACAACAACAACAACAACAACAACAACAACAACAACAACAACAACAACAACAACAACAACAACAACAACAACAACAACAACAACAACAACAACAACAACAACAACAACAACAACAACAACAACAACAACAACAACAACAACAACAACAACAACAACAACAACAACAACAACAACAACAACAACAACAACAACAACAACAACAACA
>JASANF010011969.1:0-56887 GCA_030248245.1 Trissonchulus sp. WLG1_4 | reverse complement strand
AGAATACTAAACACTGCACTCCAACCATCAACTCTTGTCGCCCCAATTAGTTTTCTTATTAAGCCATTAAGTTTTCTTTTAAACAGCGCAAATGACAAAACTTGATCGGCACCTTACTCACATGGCCAACCCGATACCATACCCAAAAATAGTCTTCCAAGCTCCAAGTCTACCTAATTCAACCTATACACACGATTTCCTGATTTACCTGCAATGATAGGGTTTGCCCAACCTCATACGAAGACGCGCGGATCCACATCCAATATATGACCATGAAGGAATGCACTTATACAGTCTTACACACGCCTGACCCGACTATTTCCCCAAATCCATACACATTTTGTTCCCCAATTTAAGAAAAAACAGCGTGGCACCCCGGAGCCCTCGGTTGACGGCGCCCCACAGGTTTCCTCAGCTTTATATGTGTAATTTGTACATGTAGGACTTGAATTTACCCAAACTTTGAGCACAAAATAATTCCGACAAAGCAACCCACCACAGGGTTTAGCAAAAGCAAACATCTCTTCGGTTAGTGCATGTTCTGTGGGTAATGTCACGTCATCATAATGTTTGCGAAAGAAGAAACACGGTACATTTATGGCTTATAAATTTACACCATGGTCTTTTATACCTCAAGTTTGGTTTAATACCTGTCCGCAATTGTGTCTGTACGCCAGTGCAGACTCATGGATGCAGACTCACCATTTTGTACAGCAACTACTTAACCATTAAGCTTACAGATTAAACAACACTGTGATAAACGAGTACTCGATCAACTAGGTACCAATAAAACTGTTATTCTAAAATATGACTATGATTTTCTGATTAGAAAGTTATTTTCAAATGTCTTTGAAACTAACGTCAACTAGCGTTTTACTTGGTTTTGAGACGACTTTTGCTCCTTTATTGCTGCTTGTGTTGAATAATTTTACAGACGTGTCAGTGACGACAGGATTGCTCTTGGTTACTACCATCCTAAGTTGACTGAAGAGTCGCGGGAATTCGAATATACACTCAATCAAAAGGGTGTTTTCTATGTGAGTGTATCTTACAGGAAATTATTTAACGAAGAATATGTAATAGTTAGAATCAAGAGCTAGACCGAAATGTGAAAATGGTGTGGACATGGTGATATCCAAACCAGAATATGTCCATGTTGGCGCAGATCCCGCCCCACCCCCTGAGCCGCCCCACACATTGTCCCCCGCCCCGAAATCCCCACACGGCATCCATGTGTGGCAAGTGGCCTTGACTGCGTTTCTAGTCATTCTGTCCTATCAACTTGCGCATGACTAACTTTGCTTTGTACTTGCAATTTCCACTTTGCAAGCTTGAACTATTACTTGCTCACTTTTGTGCTGTATCGTAGAGTTCCTTTACGATACACGTGACTTGCCTTCTTACCTACTTGTTTTGCATGTTTTAAATTTGATTCGCCTGTAACCTGCAACATTCACTCAAAAAATCTCGCTGTTCTCACGAAGACCTAAATAAACTAACTTAATTTGTCATAGTTTTGTCGTTTGCTTCATTGCTACCTATTTAGCCCATTTATGACTGTCCCTATATTTTTTTTAGTTTTTTAGTTTAGCTACGTTTTGTCAGATAACCGATTGCCCGATTAAAAACTTTGCTTCAACGTTCATAATAAGACACAAACGACATAAATACTTATTTAACAGTCATAACAGCACACGTCAATGATAATTCAACATTTCGAATTTCTTTGCTGCACCCCTGTAGCTATACTCAACTGGCTTGTCGCAAACAGCATTTCTTGTTCTTTAGCACTAAACAGCTCTCTAATTGATCGTCGAATTGTCCTACTGCAACAAATGTAAACATAAGCATTGACGGAAAGTTGGATTAGATAGATTACAGTAATCCCCAAAAAAAGCCACTTCGATAGCGGGAGGTAGGGTGCTATTATGAAAGTGAACTCTGCAATTCCGAGCCAAAGCACAATTACAAAAAACTGAATAAAAAGCTTGAATTCGCGCTTTTGTCGCACTTTTTCGTGACCCGAGATTCCGTCGCCAATGGATGCGTGCATTTTGCGGTAACGCAAAAATACCACCATATTGAATACCATTGATATCGTAACCGTGGAACCTGAAAAGAACATTTGTGTTAAAAAATTTGTTTAAATTCTGAATAACCACTCTGATCTGCCAACAACAGGTTTTAGCGTGCTTGATTCATAAATGCTTTTTTCAGTTGATGAAAATTGATTACCTAAGTTATAAATATGATTATAACCTAATTACTGTGGATTTGATGAGAAACTCCTGTTTTGGTTACCGTATTTATTACCTAAAATAAATGGCAAAATTATTTGGTGAAGGTCCAGTCGGGGGCTTTATTCAAGAAAGGGGCTTTATTCGAGATACGGTCGTTTTCAAATGAAAAAAGATTTGCCCGACGCCATTTCATCACCGAGGCCACCATCCGACGGGCTTGGCTGGGCGCCGCTGTCGGATTGCATCATGCAGTTAGAAATTGAAGAGCTTGCTGGAAAAATTTAGGAGGGTGACTACACAGCGAGTGATGCAAATTTCTTACAGTTTATTTCTATATGTTGTTTAACAGGTGTTTACTTGCAATCAAAGGTAATTTTAACTATTGAATTATGATTTTCAATAGTTAAAGCTACTAAAAACAAAACTAGTTAATATTCATAATTTGCGCAGAAGCAGCCACCCCTATTCAAAACTTTACGCCTGAACTTTGACAGTTACTTTCTGGCTGGCAAAACTCTAGGCGTCGGATTGCGTAACCGGGGGCGTCGAATGACATCCTCCGACGCGTCAGATGTATCACTAATCCGATGCCTAGAAGCCATTTTCATTTGAAACCAACTGTATTACGGTAACCAGAAAAAGAGTTTGCCATTAAACCCACAACAATTGCAAAAACCAACCAAGGTGCTTCACATGAAATTTTTTAAACCACATTTCTTCTTTTCTTATACAGGTGTCTAGAGTCTAGGCAATATCGAGCCTTAGTATTGATTCATACTTGCAACCGTATGTTCGTTCAGTCGACAAAACTATGAAATAATGACGCCATAGTCTGATCTTAAACATTAATTGTGGTGTGATTATTCCGTAATTTTGCCGGCTGAACGGACATACGGCTGTCAGTATGAACAGATTCTTATTTTGCTACTTAATTAAGTTTCCTAGAAGCAAAGTTTTCCTTACCAACTAAACACAACTCGACATAACCCGCAATAACTCCGCCTAAAACATCAGGATCCCAGTAATAAGAGTACCACTCCGGGTGTAAACCGGACGGACAGCAAGTCAGGGTTGCTAGACCGCAACTGAGTCCGAAAATGTAGGAGAAAACGACAATGAACGTCAACCGATGCTTGCTAAAAGCGAACTTGTAGCGTTCGCGATAGCAAGCACAATAGTAGCGATTGATTGCAAGTGCGC
Source organism: Trissonchulus sp. WLG1_4 (assembly GCA_030248245.1). Taxonomy (NCBI): domain Eukaryota; kingdom Metazoa; phylum Nematoda; class Enoplea; order Enoplida; family Ironidae; genus Trissonchulus; species Trissonchulus sp. WLG1_4. Next base: position 53,447 of record JASANF010011969.1, on the reverse strand, counting down.
AGACAAACGGCAAGGATGCAATAAAGCAAGCGGTGCCGATGTAGGTTGCAATTTTGTTGAAAAGACGGCCCCCTATAACTTTTCCTGTGGCTACTGAGGGGCAGAAAAATATGGCGAAAAGAGCTAGATTTATGGTTTCGGGTATTCCCATGGCAACGGCAAGCACGTAATATGGTTGGCTGCGTAAGTCACGTGAGCGTAATGTGCCAATGATGAACAAGGTGTACATGACAAATCCTGGAAAGGAGAATAGCAACGATATGCTTGCCGCAATGAAATTGTCGTAATCGCCGCTTGTCAAGTTCATTTTATGTGCAAATGATGGTGCTAAAATAGATACAATAAAAACCTAATTAGGGTGGATTTCACAAACGTTCTTTTACTAAACCGTGGTTTTACGTACGTTTCTATATTATGATTTGCACATTTCATTATGAAATATAGCCAGATTCGTTACGAATTTCGTAGATTTTCTTAAACCATGTTTTTAGCTCAGCTGAAATTTCCGCAAAACAGAGACCTGCTGTGCTGTAGGTTTCAAATTTGAACTGCGCTAAAACCATGGTTTAAAAAATCTATAAAATTCGTAGCGAATCAGGTGATATTTCGCAATGAAATTATGTGCAAATCATACAAAAAAGTACGTAAAACCATCGTTTAGTAAAACCACCTTTGTGAAAAGAACGAATTGCAAGTATCAAGAGTACAACGAGTAGTCACAAAAATCACGCCACCTGGTTTGTCTCTGGGGTTCAGCAATTTTTGGTCAAACTTTAGGTATATGATATCCCTTATGATTTATGATTATAGATATTATTATATGAAAATGCATGATACTATGAAATTACATGGATATACGTACCCAGAACTTTTGAACTTGAAGATTGTTGAATCTAGTTAGCAATATATCTAATGTTAAAAATTTGATAATGTAGTAAAATATATTAAAATAATATAATTAACATATAAAACTGTCATAAAAACGGCTTCAGAGTTCAGACAACCTGGAAGTTTCAGCGAAATTAGACTTTTGACAAAAAAACAAAAGTTATATATCGACAAATATGACAATTTATGCTAACATTTTACTCATTTGATTTCGGGTAAAGGTAATTTGTTTCTACTTAATTAAACACGAGAGTTTTAATCAAACATTTGTTTCAATAGCGCATCATTCATTTCACAATATTTTATAGCTTTTGTATTATCTACGTTTTATAGTGGTAAAAGTGATAAAAAGGTTTATATTGAAGGCTCCTGATACAAAAACTTGAGTAAAGCACTCGACTAAACTAAAAAGCTCCACACAATATCTTTTTTTAAGGTATTATATAAGCAATCAGTCTAACGTGTAGGGACTTTCTAGCTGTAGGGAAATTTTTAAATTTAAAAAGTACGGTACACGAGCTAATAATCTAAATTGCATTACTTAAAAGCGTATCACATTAACAATTCATAATAGAGGACTTTTTCCTGTTGCGCCACAGCGCAACAGGTACTTTATACTTGGTTTGTATAGGATTTGCAGAATCTGTAAATTAACACACTTACCTGACACCATGCCTATCTTTTGTGTTGTGTGAGTGTGTTTGCTCTTACCTTTGCTGTAGTAATGTGTCGGTCATCAGACTGCTGATAACGCTAGACTGCTGATAGCGCTATCTTATATGCACTACCTATATAAGCTGTTATATGCATAGAATAACAGTGCAGTAAATCCATCTCAAACTGATAAAATTGAAGCTTCAAAAAACGCAGAAGGAATCGAACCGTCTGTTTTCAGATTAATAATCAGAAACTCTACTGTCTGAGCCACCGATTCTGACCGTCACTATCAATAACTGATATGTTAAAATTATTTGGACCGTGCAGGGGAATCGTGCTTTTAGCAATCATCCCTTAGCACACATTGTGACACGAGAGACTCCCTTTTCACAAGAATTTTATAAGTTTTAAAAAATAATGATTTACCAGTGATTATCTCTGGAAATCAGGTTGACACATCAAACTAAATGTTATCTCACCCTACATAGTATCTTGATAGTACATATTTATCAGTCATCAATAGTTACAGACTTTTAAATAGATAAAGTACAAGCCGGAATAGCTTAGTTGATAGAGCGTTAGACTACAGATCTAAAGGTACCTGGTTCGATCCCGGGTTCCGGCAATTTTTTTTTAAATTTTAAGCTTTATTTTTCCAACTTTAATTGGCAGTTTTTTGCACATTTTTTGCCCAATAGTTGTTTTTTTAATTAGTATTAAAAACTAATTTTATAAGTTGTACTTTTTTGTCATTTATGGAACGCTGATCTGTACTCATGTAGCTTATGAACGCAGTGTTGTTTCTAAAATTAAACTGTTTGCGTTTTATTTCGTTTGGAATGCGTGTTTATCAATTTTTGTGTGAGATAATTTGGAACGGCTTAGCAGTAAATATGTGCAAGTGAATAACAGGATTTCATATAATTTTGTCCACATAAAATGGCCGCGTTTCATATTTCCTCTGTAATTGTGACACTCAGACCTCACCATGGACGACTGTCCCAAGGCATAATATGAAGAGTGTGCTCCATGCTCTTCCCACTATATACGTACTTTTTGTTTGCGATTAGTTTTTAATGCGCAACAGGCCTAATGTTGTCAAACGGTAACCCTTCTAACTTTTCACTCACTGAACTACTTTTGCAGTAAACTTTTACTTGTTCTTCTCGGGTTCCATTTGAAGTTTTAGCCTACATGGTTTTTCGCTACTTGTTAAGGTCGCATGCAAATACACTGACAAGACATTAAGGACAGCTAGGCTCCACTTTTTATCTTGCTTGTTGGCAAAAACTTTGACAATTTTTCTTAAAGCGTTGGTCGTTTTAAAATGTTAAGTTTAAAGGTTTAGATATAGACAGGTTTATGTTTGACATTGAGAAAAGGTGTTTAACTTCAAACCCAGTTCAAAACGATCTCTTCCAGTGAAATAAAACATTAAAATAAGCTTATATGTAATTCATATTTGGATTTAGATTTAGATTTAGATTGGATTTATGTCAAACACCTCTTGTGCATTCCAAACTGTGTGATTAATGCTAAAGATCAACTCTTGTTCGACTCTTGTCGTCGGAAAGAGAATAATAATTGTCCATTACATTAGGAGACACATTTTTATTTTGCTCATTCAAACAAAAATATTAATGAGATGTTTAAAAACAAATTTGTAATTATTCAGGGTCTTCAATGCTACCGTACTTTCTCGACTATTGTTTGCTTTCTTGCGAAACAATAGAGATAATTACAAGTTTGTTACCAGTTGCCACGGATCAAAAATGAAGTACAAAAGTCAAATCTCATACCTTGTAGATTCGAAAACAGTTTTAACTCAAAACACCAGAACAAAAACAATTGACTCGTGATTGCTGATGTATTAATTTTTATAAGCTTGCTTTATAAAACTGAGAATCAGTGAAAGTGGGAATGATTAGCAGACAAATCTACCGAACACTGCCTGGGCCCGATTTTTCGAAGCAAAATATTTGTCGTTAAAATCACTAACTTTACATAATGGTCATATATATTTGTCTATACTTAAAGTAATGAAAGAAGTGGCGAGAATGCTTATGTCATGTCGCACGTTGGCTTACAATGAATCTGTTTTAATATACAATGCAACTCAAAAATAACATCATATGACTCCGGAGTCAGAGTCACTGACTTTTTTTGCAGTCAGTGACGGCAGTCAACCTATTGACGTCATAGGTCTAATGTTACTTCAGGTAGCTTTGATTTTCTTTAACTGACTCCGGAGTCAGGGCCTGTGACTGCGGAATCAGCATCACCTTAGTCATCACCAACACAAATTATTCTACACGCAGACATACTATGTGCAAGCGGAATTTCTACTCCATTTAAGGTGGCGCTCTGAATAACCGACTTTGGTCGATAAAATTTTTCAGTCAATTTTTCGTTGTTTAACTCAAGAAGAAAAGTTGTTTAAAATCAAACTAGCTTTCATTTGATGTGCATAACGTCAAATATTGGTTAACTAGAATTTTCGACCAATTTTTCAATGGGAAAAATCTTTAAATCGATATAGCAAAAAAATCTATATGGCTTTTGGTACATTTTAAAACAGTTTTGTATACCGACTTGCCAGCTGTAACTTTTTAAAAAGTTGTATGTGTAGGCAAACCTTTCTAAAAAAATTCCAAAATACGTTGACCAACATTGACAAAAATACACTTTTTTTCAAATTCATTTTTCGTTAGCTACTTTTTGGCTTCTGTAACTTTTCTTACCGGATTCTAGTACAGAAAAATCAGCTCTATATTTTGGAAATATGTGTAGGCAAATTTCAGGTTTTTGAAATCGGGCGATGGTGCTCATTTTTTTAAGATTACTGTCAGGTGCAAAAGCCGATACAAATGAAACTTTGCACAGGGTTAGAACAGACATACAGCTACGCTTTAATTTCAGTTGAACTAAATTGAACGAAAACGAAATGAAAACGAAAACGAAAGCGAAAACGAAAACGAAATGCACGAAACTCAAATAATTTCTATTGCGACCCAAAAGTTGTAAGCCTAGACACTTGATTTGATTACTTTTTAATGGATGAGAGCGCCTGTCTCTTTCTGCTGCCCTGAGTAGTGCTTTACTATTCATGTGTGCCGCTCTCATTCTCAGCTGCGTAGGTAAACATACTAAACTTTAAAGAAGCATACCGCCATAAACTTGACAGCTGAGACCGACTCAGCTGCCAAATTACACAACGAGCGAAAACGAAGCAAAGAGCGAAAACGAAACGAAATTGAACGAAAGCAAAAACGAAAGCGAAAACGAAAACGAAATTTTTATCAACTGAAATTAAAGCGTAGCTGTATATGAAGGCACCGCACTTCTTAATTTGTAATTATTATGATTTGCCTCAATATGACAGGCTTTTTAAAACGTCACTTTCGATAAAATTTAAAATAACTAGAATTGTGTCGCTAAAAACTAAAATTTTACAAGAATGGTGTCTCGGCCAGATAATTGTCTTTAATTTAAGCTATCGTTTGTTAAGTTGGTTGAGGCACCGCTGAGTTACGTCGTTTCAAAAATTAGACAAATTTTGCAAAATTTCAATTTTGATGTCGTCATAAAATTTGCTAAAATGCTCCTAGAAGTTTCAAACTTTGCAAAAAGACGTGCCTGGTGTCTATTTTGGCTGCACTTGAGCAAAAACTTCGTATCGGCATGCAAAGAAAAAATACAGCAATTTGATTTATTGGAAGTTACTCAGAGCGCCGCCTTAAAACGTAGTGATGACTAATGTGACGCTGATTCCTAAGTCACTGACTCTGACACCGGAGTCAGATAATGAATTTCAAAACTAGGCTAATTGGACCGGTGACGTCAATAGGTTGACTGCAGTCAGGGACTGCAAAATGAAGTCAGTGACGCTGACTCCGGAGTCATATGATGTTAATTTTGAGCTGTACTGTAAAGTGTTGTGGTTTCATGTTTATTTAAGCAGTTTATTTTGGCTAGTTTGTGTCAAAGGTGCAATCTGACGCCCGGACTTTTCACCAGAAGTTGTCAAAAATTTGGTGAGGACTTTGGTCAAGCTCTATACTATATAGATATTTTATAGATATCTGATCATTTTTTGTCGTAATAATTGATTAGCCATAGAACGTTGAGAACATCTGATACTAGATTTAGTAACAAACTGTGTGATGGCAACAAAAACAACTAAAAATAGTTTAATTTAGTCTATATTTAACGGAGAAACATATATATCATTCAATAACAACAGTGGCCTGAGGAAATGTTTTATTAACATTATGACAAAATTTTCATAATCAACACACGACAACCGGAGTTAAGCAGAAAGGCTCAGGGTGAAATTTTAATGTTCTTGCTTTTTGTCTGTCTGAAAAGCTCTTGTTTGGCGCGGTTTTTTCCAATTTTACTAAAAGAGGTAGCAAATTCAAACTAAATTGAGTTTATATTTTTGCCCTTCAGCTCATTTGACAGTTTGGATATTAATTTTGACAGAAAACAAGCTGGGTAAAATTTGCTGCGAAAAACTATGTGGTAATAAAGAAGGCTTGGAGTGTTCATTTCAGTTTAATTGTTATACAGTTTTATGAAAAAACAGCAAAAATACAATTATAAATGCTGTTATTTCGTTAATCAGAACTGAGGAGGATTTTGAAGTTTCAAGGATATGAGGCAGTTTTAAGGTTTCAAATTTAGGATTTAAGATTTAAGGTGTATAGAGTATTCAGACTGCAATTCACAGCTTTGTTTCAAGGTTTCAGCATCCCGAAACCTTTAAATATATTTTTTTATAGTTTTTTGGTCTATAGAAAAGTCGACAGGAATTGATTTAAAAACAACACAATAAAAAATACAACAAAATCTAGAATCCACAAAAATACAAACTACAAAATACTGTAGTAAATTAGTGTATAAAATAAAAAGAACATGTCAGAAATTATTCCTCAACAAATATTCTATTGTATTTCGCGAAGCGCCACCTTAACAACCTTCGACACGCTTAACTCCTGAAAGTTTTATGTAGCTCCGTTCTGCAGCTTTGAGATTTTATTACGACAGTATTTATGTACAGATTTGCTGTAACTACCTCTAAATCGAGCACAGATTTTGCATTATTGGCCAAGAAAAAGCTGCACAATCGAGTACCGGCTAAAAGTTTTACGTTTCAGTATCGGTTTAAGTTTTAAGTTTTAAGTATGTACCTGCATTAAACTAAAAACTCAAGCATAACAAACAGGGATTTATTTACTTACCAAATGAAGCCACATATTAGGCTATTTATATTTGTTACCGAAAAAATAGGCAGTACAAGCAAAAGGGACTAGTCATTGACTTTCCATGTTACGTTTGTAACACAGTAGATTGTTTATGAAATAATAAAGTAACAGTAAATGTAAATGTGAACAGTAAATAGCAATCATTACGACTATTTCTCCCGAAACCTAAAATGCACAACCATATATTTGATGTTCTGATAAAAAACCCGCGCATATGCAATTACTGAAATGGATTTTTTTACTGAACTTTTATATGGTTCATTGGAAAACCAATGAATTACAAATCAGTGAAAGGCGCCGAGTCTTCAACTTTTCCGAGACTTTTTCTGCAAGTAAATGATCATATAAATAGGATTTATATTATAATATTCAACATTATAATTTAATTAGGTATTATTATTAACTACAAATACAATATTAATTGACAATTGAAATTGAATTGATTAATTATAATTACCATATTAATATAATTACAATATTAATTACAATTGAATTGAGTACTACTTTTAAATGCAGATTATAGGTAAACAGGATCTAAACTTGAGTTAGTTGAAGTATTATTAGACTAGAGTTACAGTCCGTAGTCCGTACAAGTCTTTGAGTTAGTTGAAGTATTATTAGACTAGAGTTACAGTCCGTAGTCCGTACAAGTCTTTGAGTTAGTTGAAGTATTATTAGACTAGAGTTACAGTCCGTAGTCCGTACAAGTCTTTGAGTTAGTTGAAGTATTATTGTTGTCTGTCCGTACAAGTCTTTGAGTTAGTTGAAGTATTATTAGACTAGAGTTACAGTCCGTAGTCCTTACAAGTCTTTGAGTTAGTTGAAGTATTATTAGACTAGAGTTACAGTCCGTAGTCCGTACAAGTCTTTGATTTAGAGAACATATTTTTTTTTATTTTTTTAAATGCTTACGAAACGCAAATCTTGTGTTCAAGATAGTAAGTATATATAGAAGCAGAAAACAGTTTTCAAGACAAGGAAAGAAAGAAAGAAATCTAAGCCTCTTCATAAATTATATTAACTGAATTAGATTAACATGACATTGATGATTACTAAACCGTATCAATATAAATCTAAACTAAACTAAAAACCCGTATCCGTAGATGTACTTTCAAAATGTCATGAGTTTATGTTAATCATGTGTTGAGTTAATCTAGTTAATCCAATCGAATCATCATAGTGTCATACTTTTTCCTCTTATGTACTCTTGTTATTATTTAGTAACAAAATTTAGTACTATAAACTAACGTAGACAGCTAAGAAAGAAGGGAAAGTAACATATACATAATATTCAAGCAGTCCCTGATGATAAAAATTTGAAAAAAATACAATTTTTAAACCAATCTATTTAATGTTAAAGAATACACAAATATATGATTGTATCAACCAAAATACATGTACCAGTCACAAACAAAAATATTGATACATATTAACAAAATCACCAGTATTATTTCTAAAAACCATTGCTATTTGTACAACTGCTATGTCGTGCGGTTTCCAACACTTTTGTTTATCGACCGCACAGGAGTGTGACTTGTACCTTGTGACTTTATACCAAATTTCTCAAGCGCAGATTTCGACAAACTTTTAGTGGGATCTATACCTAACAGACCGAGGATGCCCTCACGTAGATTTTGATTTTTCTGTACGTATATGAAAACATTATTTAGCGAATTGATATTCATCAAAATATAGCAAAACTTCACTATACCACTGCGGACTACAAAATTAGCTAACCAGGACCGGCTCATAACCCCGTATGTTAGAATACTAACCGGTATAGTGTAAAGAAAAAAAGTAAAAAGCATAACCCAAGAAAGAGTTCTAGTGACAGCGGCTTGACGCTCATGGTTTTTTCGCATAGCTTCGCTAAGGTTTGTTTTAACGACGCCTCGTAAGAGTAAAATAGCTACGAAATATATAAAAGCCGAAGCAAAAGAAGCTCCTATTAGATAGTAGTGTATCACCACTTTAACAATGTACGGTATAACTAGGCCCAAAAAACAATGTTGTCGAGCTAACGGTGCATAGAAACTGTAAAACACAGACCTATAGACACAAAAAGCATATATAAAAACACTCATACCGTATGCAAAACCCACAAAAGCAAAATTAGCTTTAGCCCTAATTTTGGAATAGAACTGTATAGACGAACAAGCTACAAGTCGGTCTACAGAAACAATGATAAGCATAGTGGGAACAATGAACAAGCTTAGGATCAGAAAATGAATCATCGGTCGATAAAAGCAGTATTGGGGATTAATGGGGTCATGATATGTGCCCATAACTGATAGGCTAATCCGGGCTAATCCGTTTAACACGCAGTTAATCCCGTTAAAACAGTCCCCAACCGCCAAAGCAGCTATATAGATGTACTCTTTTTGACGCAGTTTGGGGTACTTTAGGATCGCTATCAGAACCAACGCGTTGCCAAGAATTTGTAGAATTCCCTCGACTACAAATATCACGCTGTTTGCGTAGTCCATAAAGCCGATGGTTGGAACGGAACCTGTTGTGGTAATGTTTGATGAGTTCATGTTAATCTGCTTTGGTGGTCTAAAACAAAACACTGAACATTCAAAACGTTTCCCCATAGTTACAATTATTGTTTACTCAAGTCTGACCAAAAAATGCTGGACCCTGAGATAAAACAAAGCATGCTAATTCATTACGAACAAACCTAATTGCGAGCTTCATGAGTGCGGCGAGTAGTCACCAAAAGCACGCCATGTCACATCTCAGGGCTCAGCAAATTCTGGTCACACAAAACAACACTGCTTTCAACTTCACTTTTTAAAAAGTTGCGATTCTTTTTTTCATTTCAAGTGATAATTATATAAGCGCAAAGTTATGGTGTTAACTCTAGTGCAAATTATTTTAGCACTATGTGAGATTGAACACAAGGTTCGAAACTTATATTTTTTACTCTAGCCAAAAGGTTAGTTGGCATGATAATAATGGAACCACAACACTCACATATGGGTTTGAAATTTAGACTGTCTAAACTGTTATGTTCAATTAAAATACAACATCGTAATGACAAATTCTATGTGTATTTTTTCAAACGCACATAATATTATGTGCGACTTGAACTATTAAGTCGGCCTGTAAAAGTTTGCATGGTAATATCCTAAACAACTTCAAGACACAAGTTTGAAGTTGTACTCATTTTGCTACATCACAGCTTGGGTTATTATAAGTACCGTACAAACTGCAATGCCGCTTTGCTCCGGAGTCCGTAGCAAGTAATTTTAGTCGGCAGTTGTACAACAAATGTCTGTTCCCTTGCCTTATCACAATACCAAGCATTAAATATATGCAAAAATAGATCAAAAAATATTCTCCCACGGCATTGTTCTAGTCTAAGAATTTTCTGCTTCGTACTAGAAATCTTGATATTTTCAGAACGTTGTCTTATGTTGAAATAATTGGAAGTTTGAAGATGTGACTCAAAGCAAGTTTGTGATATTCTATACAAACATTAGAACAACATAATCTAGAACTGCAAAATGTGAAAATGTAATTACTTGCGAGCAATTAAACACGATCGGAAAATTTGTTTGGAAAATTTGAAAACACATAAAATCGGATGTGTTTCGTTATCCATTAAATAGTGTTTGGGAGCCGTAAAATTCCACACAGCTGTTTGTTACTACGGAGAAGGGTGGATTTCACAAAGGTTGTTTAACTAAACCATGGTTTTACGTACGTTTTCATATGATTTGCACATAATTTCGTTACGAAATATAGCCTGATTCGTTACGAATTTCCTGGATTTTCTTAAACCATGGTTTTAGCTTAGCTGAAATTTCAGCAAAACAGAGACCTGCTGTGCAGCAGGTTTTAAATTTCAGCTGCGCTAAAACCACGGTTTAAGAAAATCGACGAAATTCGTAACGAATCAGGCGATATTTCGTAATGAAATTATGTGCAAATTATATAAAAACGTACGTAAAACCATGGTTTAGTTAAACCACCTTTGTGAAATCCACCCCAAATGGATAAAGTAAACTTAGCCTACTGCTATACAATATGATGCGTTGCGCATAAGATACAGTTAAGCTAGGGCAAGTGTGATCGCTTTGAAAGAAAAAGCAACAAAACAAGTAGCCCCAAAAGGATTCTTTCCGCGGGGTCTACCTTTTTCCTACCCTAACTATCGGCCTGCACTATGTATTCTACTCTTCTGCTAGCTAGCTTATTATTAATCAATTTAACTACATGCAAAAGCAGTGCTGCTGGATGTTAAAATTTTGGTTCAAAAGCTACCTACGCCTTTGTCTAAGCATGTTATTGCTGTAAGAAGCTATGAACACTGTTTTCTTGCCATACTTATATACTGCTAGTGAAACATTACGGTGCCGAGGCTGCAATATTTAGTTTTTTGCCGATTTGCATGCCAAAAATTAGCTGACAGCTCCCACTCGAGCTGCAAATACAAACAAAATATACTGGTTTGGTCAGCAGCGGTTAACGCTGTAATCAATCCGTTTCAAAACATCTGTTCTTTCTCCGAAGGAACAAAAACAAAACAAAAGCAAGTTGTTTCCGAGCGTGTTTTTTGTGCAAGACTAATGGGTTCTGAGTGAACTTTCGGCGGGCAAGCAGAATCAATGAGCTAAAAGTTTCATTTACCCTACGGTTTGGTAGCAGCAAAAGTAAAAAATGTCTATCTATAGAAGAAGACTGAGACAGTCTTCAGTTAGAGATGGGCTTGGGTACGATGGCACACAAATAAAACCTGTCGGGTTTCTGTTTCACCGAATCAGTTGCTTCACAAAGATGCCTCAGGTTTCCGAGTGAAGCGAGCCAGTGGCGGAGTGGCTAAGCGTGACAGTTCTGCCTCGAACTTATCCTTCGAAAGCAGACTCAGTCTGTGGAGCCGGATCAAATCCCAGCCAAAGCTTGAACAGCGTGCAACTTAGAAAAATTCATGAAGGAAAAGATAAAAAAATGGAATGTGCAAAGAGCACATAAAACCAACACATCCTGCTACAATCGGTGTAATCAAGTGGAATGCATAAAGGCAGTCTTACCCCCTTATTCAAAATGGATTTAGCGGATTTGATTTAGCGGATATGATTTAGCGGATTTAGCGCTGCTAAATCTGTTATCCAAAATTCCAGGATTTAGCCGATTTAGCGGATTCAGCGCGCGCCTAAATCCGATAAATCCAATAAATCCAAACAATTTTGGATAAGCGTTTTAACTGAATCTGCTAAATCTGCTAAATCCTAAATCTGCTAAATCCACTAAATCTATGAATTTTGGATAACACTTTCAGACTGTTGTACTGCACAACTTGACTTTGCGCATTTGGTTCACTGACCATTTTCGCCTGTAACTTTAGTTACGCGCAACCGTTTGAACGTTCAATACATCAATCGAAAGCTCTGAAGTTGCACTTTTTAGTCATGTAATTTTAATGAATTTTTGGATTAGTTTTGAATAAACTTTTAGATTGTTTTACTGCTCAATTTTAGTTCGCCCATTGGAGTTCCGTCCCTTTTAATTTCGCTTGTAAGTTCGGCCATGTGCAACGGTTTTGAATGTTCAATACACCAATTTAAAGCTCAAAACTTGCAGTTTTTATGTATGTTAGGTTCTTTATATTTTTTGCCTCAGTTTAAAGAAACAGCAGGTTTGTAAGACAGCTTTAATAACAGCAACTTTTTAGTTGTCAGGATGGCGCTCCAGGCCAAGAATTACATCATGAAATCTTAACGCTAACTCAATATATACATAAACATTAACACCTTACACACATAAACTAACACCAAGAGGACATATGTAATGGGAAGGTATGACACTCTCCCTATTATGCCTGGCAGCGCGCGTCCAATGCGGAGCGCGAAATAGCCCGTTTATGTACAGTTTTGAAGGGGGTACCCCTTCCTCAACTGAGGGCGGGTGCCCACCCCTCAGTTTGATACCCCGCGCTCAGCTGAGGGGGGGCTTGAGATGTGTTAAAATGCACTTACTTGCGATTTTAACGCAAAAAGCGACATATTTTAGTATTTTTCGGTCAAAAAACAATGCTAATTTCGACTACAGCAGCATCAAACGTAAAATAGGATCTCAAAACACTGTAAATTATGAACTCACTCAAAACACTGAAAATTATTAAAAATAAAATGATGACTAGCGACGTTTCAGAAAAGTAGAAAATCAGCAAATTTTCCAAAATTTTCTGACATTCCGGTAAATTTACTAAAAGTCATTTTCGTAACAATAAAATAGCTAAAACGATACAATAAACAGTGTATTAAGCAAATGCATAGTGCACAATGCAACTATATGCACATGCACATGCACATGTTTTCTTACAAGATAAAGGCAAGGAACACAGGGGGGGCGGTTTTTTTTGGGGGCCGCCCGAAGGGGGGGGGGGGGTCTTTTTTGAGAGAGGGGGGGGGGGGGAAGATTCCCCCATTCCTCCCCCTGGCTACCCCCTGCCGTCACCTACATTTTACCTGTTATAAATTGGGGGTCACCCCCTGGTCGAGGCAGGCCTTCTCGCACTCATACAGACATATACATCTTCAAAATTCACTCCTATTCACGTTTCACAATCGCGGAGTTAAGCCAAGACACACGTTTCTTCATTTTTATATTTGGCAGTTTTCATGACTTCGCAGCGCTCTGTGTAGCGCCCTTGAGTTCAGAAATTACTAGAAAGGCTGCCAGTAGTTTCTCTGGCTTGCTGTTTGGCTTACAGCGTAGTAAAATCGTGACTCAGCACAAGAAATGTGAATATGAATATATGCATTTAAAACGTGAAGTTATTCACACTTTAACGCCCAAATTCAGGAAAGTTAGTTAACAATTTAAATAGTTTTATACATTTTTCATTTGGGTTTTTAATGGGAAGCTATTTCTAGGCCAATCGGCGCATTGCCGAAATTATATAATGTCCTATTGTGTGACTGGCTTATAGTCAGTGTGAGCTGGTGAAGACGTCGTGGAAAGGGGGGTGGCGCCGACGCATTGAAACGGGGTTAGGTATTTAGGGCCTCGCGCGCCGTTTGAGACTAGGAATAGCTTCCCCTGAGTCTAGGGCCTGAAATGAGCTAGGTTTTTACTCGTTTTCCTCTATTTTTGTTACTTGTTATTTTGGCTTCCAATAAAAATGTTTAATTTCTAAGTTTTGTGTCGTCTCCAATTTTGATTTGTGTTGGGTGTTTTGTAGGGCTTTGCAGCTATTGCGGGAATTCACCGCGTGAGCCCCGGACCTGAGAGAGGGCTGGACAACTGAGTTTAGGCCGTTTGTTACGGTCTTCAACCGTTAGATCACGTTCCACTGGGCTCGGGCGCACGGTCACATTTAGCCCTCGTGCCCTCGCCTTCCGAGCTCAAACCCTAAGAGCCCCGTGGTTCGTGGTTTAACAAGTGGCGACCGTGACAAAGGATTTTTGGGCCACGTGTGAAGCCCAAAATAGCTGCTTCTAAGCCCTAAGCCTAAATTTTTGTTGCTTTTGAGCATAAATTTTTGATTTTCCCCACCCCAAAAATTTTCGAAAAGTTGCTGGAACACCCCCAGCAACGAAGAAAACGAGTAAGAACAATCCCTATAATTTTCCCTGTCCCCGGGAAAATTTTCGAAAGCGGTTTTCCTGTGTTTTGAGTGGATTTTGGGGGGTTTCTTTTTCAGGCGTGTAAGAAGGAGAAGAAGTAGGGACATTTTTCTGAGCAGAAAAAGGCCTCAGCAGTGGAAGGAAAGTAGGTAGAATTAGTTAGGGAGTAAGTAGGAGTGACCACGCAGAAAATTTTTGGAGGAAAAGAGGCCTTTTTCCGAAAATTTTGGAATTTTTCGTGAAGCAAAATTTTTGAAGATGTCAAAAATTGAGGGGGCCGCCTTCTAGAGCCATTTTTCGGCCTGGAGACCATTTTTAAAAGAACCAGCGCAAAATTTTGACCCTAGGGGTCATAGTCTCCGAATTTTTGCGATAACTTTAGTATTTTTCCCCCCACCCTAAGCCTAAGCCCAAAAATGAAAATTTTCAATTTTTGAAATTGCGACCCCCATAGATCCCTCCAACGGCATTTTCGTGGCCGGAGGGTAATTTTTCTGAATTCAGCACCAAATTCTGGTACTAGGAGTCATATCGCCAGAATTTTAGGACCCCATTTAATATTTTTCCCCACCCTAAGCCTAAGCCTAAAATTCAAAATTTTTCGGGCATTTCTGAAACTGCCCGTGCCGCGCTCAAAATTCACCTAGGGTAAAATCCGACCCCAGAATCGGATTCCGCGACCCCTGAAACCCTAGAAACAACTGGGTTTCGAATTTTTGACCCCCAAAATTTTCCAAACGGAGGGTATATAGACACCCCCGTTTCTGAGGCGCTCGCTAGTGAATTTTCACATTTTTCGGGGTAGGTCTCGCTCAAAAGCGTATAAAACCTCCCCATTTCTTTTTCAAAAGTTGCGCCCCACCCCTCCCCTGCTCTGGAAAAAGTATCCGGTGTGAAAAACCCGGATTTCCAGAAAATTTTGGCCGAAATACCCCCCAAAATCGAAAAATTTTCGATTTTTCAAAAATTTTGAATTTTGGCTCAAATTTTTAGATTTGAGAACCGGCCAAAAAGTCTTTGTGCCTACACCCTATAGCGCACCCCTGAGCGAAGTTTCGGCCAGAAATACCCGATTTTCGCCATTTTTCGGCCAAAAACAAGTTTTGCGCGCGAAACCCAATTTTGACCCCAAAATAGCCCCATACTGACCCCCAGGCGCATTTTGGCGAAATTCTGATAGCGCCACAAGACTCAGCACCCCCGAAAACCTATAGAATAATTGCGTTTGAGCGAAAAAGCGCAAAATTTCGAAAAATTTTTGTCCCCCATCTCATTTCCCATCCTAAGCCTAAAATTTTGCCCATTTTGCCCTAGAAAAGCGCTAAATTGCTATTTTTGCTAGCTTTCTTCAGCTATAGTTTGCTCAGGGCACCGCGTACGTTAGCACCGATCAGCGTTTTTCTGGAAATTCTAGCGTTTTCGGAAAATTTTTCCCCCACCCCTCATTTTTGGTCAAAAACGGCCAAAAATCGCGCATTTAAGGTCGCAGCGGCCAAAATACTCAGAATTTCTTCGGGTCTTTTTGCCCACGCACGCAGCATAACCTATATTTGGAACTATTATTGCGTTTGACCGCCCATTTTTGCGAAATTTTTCGAAATTCAGCACTTTAGTGGGATTATATACGCGGAGACGTATATAATCGGTCTGAGCGGCTCTAGAAGGCTCAAAATTTTGCGAAAACCAGCTCAAAAGTTGCGCAGCAAGACTCAGGTTGACCCCACCAACACGCAGATAATCTCCCAGGTATATTTTTAGAAAAATATACCGTCAACCCCCAAATTTCATCCCTAGTATATAATCGCTCCTGGCCCCCAGCTTCACGGAATTTCAAAATTTTCGCCTAGGGACCAAAACAGTAGTATAGACGCATAGTGTAGTTAGTTACAGTTGACCCCCCCATTTAGTCTTATTTAGGTTTTTGGAAAAGTTGGCAGAAATCGGTGGAATTTCGTGGTAGTTGCTGCTGCGCCCCCCTAGTCTCTTGGATAAAATGTGAAAATTTTAAATTTTTTTTATTTTAGGACAAAAAAACGGCTCCCCAGCCCCCCACCTTCTTTGTGTTGGGGGTGGTCGGGTCTTTTTTTTCTTGGTTTGTCGAGTTTGTTTTTTTTTCAATTTTTTTTTGTTTTTTCCCCCCCCCCCCCCCTCTGGAAACTAAATCGCTCCCCGGCTAATGAAAAATAAGCCTTAGTGGGGAACCCCTTTTTGTTTTGTCTCCAAATTCCTCAGACTTAGGAATTTTTCGGGTCCGACCCGAATTTTTGAAATTTCAGAAATCGACGTCCGGCGGACCTAATTTCGACCATCCTAAGGGTCCCCCTTTTCAATTTTTATTTTTGAGCATTCAGACTTAGAAATTTTTCAATTTTGAGTGAAAATAAAGTTTTTGTAAATTCTTGTTTTTCTGTTTTTAGTGGATTCAGCAGCCTCCAGCAGCCCCTTTTTTGGGGGGCTTTTTTTTTTTTTTTTTTTTTTTTTTTTTTGTTGTTTTTTGGGGGTGGTTTGTTTGGGGGTTTGAGGAAAAGATTGGAAAGAGGGGGAGCTGAGGGGAAAACTTTTGCGCAAAAAATGAGTTGAGTTAAAGTTTTTTTAAAAGAAGAGTTCAAGAAGGAAAGGCACTGTTTGGAAAAAAGTTTTCTATTCGAGTGCTCATCGACGATGAATGCTTCTTGGAAGATAGTAATGTTGTTGATGCAGAAAATTGTATTCTTGCAACCGTAACTCAAAATCTACCACAAGAATTTGACGACATGCAGGATACAACTGCAACCACTGTCAGTAAGTCGAATAGAAAAAGAAAACGTCCTGACAATTCAAAGTGAAATAAGTGAGGGCCAATTACTACTAAAGCGGAATAAGCGACCCTTACATTTCTAAAACGGCTGTAGCATCCAACTTTTAAACTAGAACTATAAAAAGTTTTACTACAATATGGTTTGATTAATCCGCTGGATCTGAATTATAAAACACTATTTTCTAATTGTTTAGTTTAGAAAATAAACTATTACGTAGAGTGACAAATTGGCCTCTCAAACTCTGCTAAATAGTATCACGTAGTATTAGTGCTTTGCTGATGTGTCTCTGCAGTAAAATGTGAAACTGTGAAGTTGAACTATGAAAACTTAAGGTGTAACAATTTCATTTACAATTTTTATTTTATAACCAACAAGCAATAAGCCACAACACTATAACCAACGAAAAAAGTGATGCTGCAAAGACTGCTGCAGGTTTCATTTCGCACTTACCTGACTATTAAGGAGCAAGAAAATGATAAAAAGATATATATGCACAAGGCATATATAAATATTTTTTCGCCATATATATACGTATACCAAACTAAATAACATTATTAGAAATTGCAAAATTGCAATTGCAATCAAAGAACATAAACATAACCATCATCAAGTTAAAACCTAAATTTGTGGATGAGAAAAAGCTTTTTTACTAGAACTATTGTAACAAATAAAGGAAATGTTCATATTTGATGATATTTGTGCCATATTTCAGCTAAGAATACGTTAAATATGTATGTTGAAAACGGTGTTTGTAAATTAGGTGTGACTATTTTGCGCACGATGGTCTTGTTGAACCTGATCAAAAGTTATGATATTTCAACGCATAACGAACTGACCTACGTAACCAAGAACAAAAATATACCTAATAGACACGTAAATCTTATTGATAGTATAACTAATGTTTGTTTTACAGCGTTTGAGTTGTGCCAGAAAAGTAAGTCTTAGTATACACATCAAGAATAAACACATATTTCCAAAAGATGAATTTTGTACAAAAAAGCTTTGTAATCAAACTTGTGTAACTGCCAGAGGTGCCCTTCTTTTTCTACGAAATTTGGCAGAATACTGGCAATATTATTGACCTACATATGATAAAAAATTTGTGACCGCCCCGAAACTTTTACTAATTTTATGGTACTTTTTTACTCCTGAATCGCCTGTCTAACGAGCTTACTGTTGAGATTTCAAGAGTTATATGACAGCCGAAACCAAACCTACAGTCATAAAAAGTTCATAATTCCTTGCGCAATATACTGACGTCATTTTGATATGCAAACCAATTTGTTACGCCAAGTAAGTGAGCAGTTAAAAGAAAAAATATAGCTTCGTCTCAAGCAGCTGAAACCATTGACATGCTAAAAACTTTGAAACGCCATAACTAAAAATTTAATGGCCCGAATTTCATAATATTTTGCCACGTACGTAGGCTCACCAATACTAACAAATAGACAAAGTTTCAGCGAATTCTATTTTTTGACCCATCGCGACGTCGTTCGATTTTCTCAGAAATCGACTGATATATATATATATATATATATATATATATATATATAGTATATATATATATATATATATATATATATATATATATATATATATATAAATATATAATATTTTTTTGAATTTTTTTTAATAAAGTTTCTTTCTTTTCTTTCTTTCTTTTTTTTTTTTTTTTTTTTTTATATTTTTTTTTGTTTTTTTAGACTTATAGTAAATAAGAAATAAGTAATACAAAATAAAAAAAATACAAAATAATATATAGTATCTAGTCATCAGTGCGTCTGGCAGCGGGCAGGGTAAGAAGAAAGAAGCACATAGGTGTCTGGATATCAAGATTCTAAGTTTTTTATATATCATTCTATCTAGACATCTAATTATTTATATAGTTATAAACAACAATTTGTAACCAATAAAAACAAAATAAAAGAGAACGTAAAGATAGAAGTAGTTGAAATGTCGCGAGAGACGTTGGCTCGTGAGGAGAGGAAGCTAAAGAGCCTACACATAGATGGTATATAGATGTGGATAGTTTAAGAGTGGGATAGGATCGTGTAATATAATCTGGTTAAGTTATTATTATATTCAAGTACTGTACTAATCAGATATAAAGAACGATATCTAGTCGGTTAGCGTTGAAATTTTAAAAAGGATGGATTAGAGGTTGTTTGGTAAGGGGGGGGCAATTATTAGCGGTAGTTTTGTTAGGATTATAGCGTAAATAAGAATAGTGGCGGGAAAGATGGTGGTGACCGGTGGAGAAACAGGTTCAACACTTCAGCCACTTTCGGAACGGTTAACCGGTTAACCGATCGGTTTAGGTTAACCGTTTGGTTAATACGATTAATTTTATTAACCGGTTAATTGAAAACGAAAGTTTTTCGGTTAACCCGTTAACCGTCGGTTAACCGATAACCGTGCCCATGCCTAAGCTCAGGTGCCTGATGACTCCACCATATACTGTGCATTTGCTTGCAAACAAAAACTGTACATATCACTGGTGTGTCTGTTCTTTGTAGCGCTAGGTTAGAGCCAGGGTATAATGGTATATATGGTGACCCTGAAAGTGCTTCAAATAAACAGTTTTCTCAACTATGAAAGTTTATTTGATTGCTATAATTCTTGTTTTCTGCAAAACCAATGGACACTGAAGCTTTTTTACCGCCGCCCGTCAGTTGCCCTAAGACATTTGCAGAGACTGGTTCCAAACAATGACCAGCTGGTACGCCTGCGATTCTACGAAATTCTTTCTGACTTGATCAGAGTCGTATTAGCGTCCCTTCAAGACCTAGATCTGGACAAGTTAGTTGATGTAGCAGACAAAATGATTGAAGAGTTGCCAAATGCAAAGGTCAATAAAAGTGACATATGCCCATCGAATTACCTAAATGACGAACTTAAAAAGCTACGCTACGATATTTCACGTTTAACTGATAAAGTGAATTCAATAAGCTGCAGAGATCGTAATCGTTCTTCGAATCCTGCGTCTAGACGCCGAAGCAAAACGCCGAACCGACTTGACAAAATTTGTAAATTTAATCCAAATGGGCGTATTGTTTCAAGTTCGGAAAAGTAGCAAAGAAGTGCGCACAACCATACCAATGGGTCACAAAAGCTTTAAACGCCAAAGCCTCGTCGAGTCGGCAGGAACCAACAAGGTAAATACTATTTACGTTCCTGCGAACCCAATGAATCACTTTTCGATTGACATTGGTAGTAAATGCAGCTTAGTCCCTTATCAATAATAAAAAAAAACTGTAGACCTACAGACAATACTAGACTCGTCGCCGCTAACGGTTCACCAATTTCTTATTGCGGTGATATTTTAATCAATATTTTCTTAACTCGTCTATCATCAAATGAAACCTTTCAAATGGATTTTCAAACTAGTGAATGCAGATGACTCTATTCTTGGCAAATACTTCTTGCAATCCAATAACATTATCATTGACACTGCAGACGAGAATCTGTAGCCGTTCTTTTGCTCCATTTGACTGCGGGTGCTAGGCGGTTATTTCCGGCGTTTAATTACGAGTTGTAGCATAATTTTTTGCCAAAGGTGGTTGGATTCAAATTGTGTTCCGCGATTGGTGATTAGGGTGTCTGGGACTCCAAAACGGCTAATCCAATTTGCTTTAAAGGCGTAGGCCACTGTTTCGGTGTTAGTACTGGATATTGGTACAGCTTCTACCCACGAAGTATAGCGGTCTATAGCTGTTAAGAGGTACTTGCAAATATTTGAAGGCGGCAATAGTCCGACAATATCTATGAGGACTGTTCGAAATCTGTCCGTAGTTGGTATAGTGCCGATTGGAATTTTGGTGTGCCTGGTTATTTTGGACGATTGACAAGTTTGGCACAATTTACACCATTCCTGTATATATTTATTAATTTTTGGCAAAACATATTTGTCTGATATGAGGCGTTGTGTGGTCCGAATGCCAGGGTAATGTATGATGTGTGCGTCACTAAACACTTGTGGTCGAAGGCTTATTGGAAGAAATGGTTTTTGTTTGCCGTCTTTATGGAGACAGACAATTTCACCGTTAGCAGTATATCGTCTAATAACAGGCAAATTAGTAGCGTCTAGGTATGCTTTGAGTTCTGTGTCTTGTGATTGAGCTTCGGCTAGCATACCGTCGTCGGCAAGTGTGATTGCAGTCACTCTGGAAAGGCAGTCCACGACTAGATTAGACTTGAAGGAAATGTGAACTATTGGCGCGTTGAACTCCGAGATATTTGACAGCCATCGTGATTGTTCTGGCTTTTTCATTATTAGGGGCTTGTGGTCGGTTTTAATAGTTTTAATAGTGATCCAGTTAGCCAACTGAAGTGTTTGAGTGCACAGTATATCGCCAATAACTCGCGGTCGTATTCTGATTTCTTGCTTTCTTGTGTGGTCAGCTTTCTGGAGTAGAATGCCAACGGTTTAGAATCACCATTGCTGTATTCTTGATGCAGAACTACACCGACAGCAATGTTGATGCGTCAGTTGTCAGCGTCAGGTGAAAATGAGTACGGTGAACTAGCGTGATTGCACATTTAACAGTTTGTTTCAAAGTGTCAAAAGCTTTGTCTGAATATTCATCCCAAACTAGTATGGCGTTGTTACTGTTTTGGTTCTGGTCAAGTCAGTGATTGGTGCGGCAATCTGGGAGAAGTATTGAACAAATCTGTGTTAAAATCCGCGGATAGCCAGAAATTGTTCCAGTTGCTTAATTGTTTCTGGCTTAGGAAAGTTAGCAATTGCTCTAGTTTCCAATGGGCTTGGGAAAATACCTTCGGCTATGAGTTTTACGCCAAGGAAATTTATTTCTGTCTAAAAAACTGACATTTGCTCGGTTTTATATAAAGACCGTTGTCGCTTAGTGTTTGGAAAAGTATTTGTAAGTGTTCAAAATGCTGTTCAGTGGATTTGCTTCCAGTTAGGATATCGTCTATGTAATTTCCGACAAAGTCAACATTTTTAAAAATGTTGTCCATGTACCTTGGAAATGTTTGTGTCAAAATTCTCAAGCCAAAAAGCATTATTTTGTAGAGAAACAGGCCAAAAGGGGTTGTGATTGCTGTTTTTGGTTGGTCTTCTTTAGCTACTAAGACCAGGTAATAGGCTGGTGTCAAGTCTAGTTTTGAAAAAGTTTTGCAGCCTGCGAACTTTGAAACCACATCTGTTGCGTGTGGCATGAGATATCTGTCTGGGATTGTTTTATTGTTAACTGCTCTGTAGCCTCCGCAGGGTCTCAGTCTGACGTCGGGTTTTGTGACGACATGTAGTGCTGAGGCCCACGGTGACTCGCCTCTGTACATTATTCCGAGTCGCTCAAGCTCTGCAAATTCTGCAGCAGCTAATTCATCACCAAATAGCCTGCGTGGTCTAACAAAGCACGGAGGGCCGGTTGTAGTTATATAATGTTGTATGATGTTTGAGACTTTGTAACGTTATATTGAGGTCTGGTCAAATGGTCATGTTTTTTTATAAGAGATTGAAGCTGAGCGTGAATAGTATAGTCTGTATCAGTGACTGAATTTATTTTAATGTGTTTGTTTTTTGGTGTACAACTTCTAGTCTGCAATGTCAATGATAATGTTATTAGATTGCAAGAAGTCTTTGCCAAGAATAGAGTCATTAACATTAGCTAGTTTAAAAATCCATTTGAAAGGTTTCATTTGATGATCGATGAGTAAAAAAAGTTGATTAAAATATCACCGAAATAAGAAATTGGTGAGCCGTTAGCGGCGACAAGTCTAGTATTGTCTGTAGGTCTACAGTTTTTTCCTGTTGGGCCACAGCCCAACAGGTCTTTAATTTTGATTCTGGTATCTTAACACTTTTCTAGCGTTAAAGTGTTAATGTGCGGAGTGTGTTTTACACCTGTTATACCGTAAAATTGCATTTGTCACCACTGAAGCGCCTTGTAATTTGTACATTCACTGTATAGGCCTGTTCACTGGACTTTTTCATAAAGAATTCAAAAGTCTGACAAAAATAATCTACCACGAATCGAACCTGCGGCCTTATGGTTGCGAATCTGCGATACTAAGAAGTCGACAACCCAAATCTATAGAAGTTACGTGTAGATAGTTTCAGTAACTAATGAAACTTCACTTAATAATAACTACCTGCAAATTGCTGAATTTCAAACTCGGCACCGGGATGTTTCACCAGCTGTATATAAGAGCCATTAGAAAACACTGCTTATCGCTTCTTGTTCTTAGAGCTGATTTGCTCAGCTCAGATCAAAGTGTCACTTTTGAGCCAAATGGCTCGTGCAGCGGGATGCTTAACATCCTGCATCACTTTTTTGTACGTACTACGTATTTAGATTAAGTAAGAATAGGAGCTAGTTATAATATAGACTAAGATATACGAAGTATAGCTTACGGTAGGTATGGAATAGAGAACCAATTTATTTAAACCTGAAAGGTAGACACCGGGGAAGGAACCTTGACCCTTTTGGGGCCTACTTGTTATAATTGATAAGGGACTAAGCTGCATTTACTACCAATGTCAACCAAAAAGTAATTGATTGGGTTCGCAGGACCGTAAATAGTATTTCCCTTGTCGGTTCCTGCCGACTCGACGAGGCTTCGGCATTTAAAGTGTTTGTGGCCCATTGGCACGGTTGTGTGCAATTCTTTGCTTCTTTTCCGAATTTGAAATGGTGTCCATTGGTTTTGCAGAAAACAAGAAATATAGCAATCAAATAGACTTTCATAGTTGAGAAAACTGCTTATTTGAAGCACTTACAGGGTCACCATATATAATGGTATATATGTATTTCGTTACAGTCGCATGACAATAATTACAGTACAGTATCAAATTTCTGTCACTACACAGGGTATAAAAGTTTAGGGATTACGCCTACAATTTTGAAACCTAGCACCAGCTACACAAGTACTGTGTCAGTAATTACTATCTGACAAGTGGTTTGTTGCAAATGGCAATCATGAGTAAAATATAACCTAAAACATGAAGGGTAAATCGGGGTAATACGGGCACTTGGGGTAATACGGTGACTTTTGACTTTGACCGCCTGAATACTGCGAACCAATCAAGAAAATGGGTTTGGTTTTTTGCAAAAAAATACCTCAGCTATTGTAGATATGACTGTCAAAATTCTGAACTCAAATTTAAAATATGAGCAATTTAAATCTACGACGCGTAAATTTACTTCGATCTCGTGCGTTTGGGCAAAAATCCACGTCGGAAAAAATGTAAAGTTTGACAGGCTGAATACTCTGCTATAAGTAAGCTATTGCTATAGTTTTTACACTGTTAGAAACACAGGTTACCGGACTATAGGTGACGTAAATTTTAAACCGGAGAACTTGAATAATTATAAGTTATTAATACCCAACGCAGGTGACCATACAACCCTAAATTGACCATAATACAGTTAAAGTTTGGCTATTAATAAGTTTTGTTTTACAAAAAGTAGTAACTTTATACTTGACAAGTATGCAGCTCTTAAGGACTAGTATTGATGCTGTAAAAATGAGCTATCTACTTATTACCAGTAAAAAGTTTTATGGCGGTTCGGGTAATATGGTCAAAAAGGGGCAAATTTCTGCCCATATTACCCCGTTTTACCCACTAATTTTAATTTGCAAAACTCAAATTATATAGATATAAATTATATATAAGCACTGAAACACTAAAACGCGAATCTTAAGTCGCTAAGCAATTTCCAGATATGCCCATAGAGTAGCCAGACAGTAAAAATACACTTGAAACTATTGCAAAAACTTTGACCTTAAAAAACCTCGACTGCACCACATATTGACGTATATGAATTGCCTTCTGTGCCAATTATGCGCTTCATGCGCGTGGAATTGCAAAATAAAAAAAGTAACTATACTTTTCGTATCAGTGAAGACTACTTCAAACTTATCTACTACATAGGCTTCATTAATCATTAGTCTTTCAAGAAATCCTATGTTTTTCACCTAGAAAAAAATAAAATCACAAGAAATTTAAAAAAAAGAAAGAAAATAAATAGAAATAAATTTTCCAAGACACAAAAGGAAAATGCCTTTAAATAATGACAGTTGTAGAGTATGGAGCCTGGGACTCTTACGTGGGCTTAAAAATGCTACGCACTGCATCAAAACACCTAAATCTTGCAGCTCAAACTAAACGTAATCGTAATCGTAAACGTAATCTTGTAGCCAAGAATAAACAACAAAACTTTGTTAGCACCTTGCTCACGTAGCCAACCCTATACCATATTTACACGTAGGCCTCGGCGTCTACCTCATTCGACACCCACAACTGTTTCCTGATTTGCACTCGCCAATCCTCACCTAAAAACAAGATTTTCTACCTCAAGCCCTCACATCTAACACATAACCATGAAGGTTCAGGATTTACGAACGATTCCATGAAAGAAGACGAAAAGCACAGTCATACACACATTTGAGCCGACACTTTCCCACAATTCATATCCACATTTCGTTCTCTAATTTCAAAACAAACTGCGTGGCACTACCCCCTCGGCTGACGGCTTCCCCTTCCAAAAGCTTTTATATGTGTGTATGACTTGAATTTTTCCAACCTACATATGTAGGGCACAACTTCCGACGAACCTACCCAGAACAGGGTTTAGCGAAAACGGTCTGCATGTTGAGTGCAGCTATCAGGATGTTTACGAAAGAAACGAGCAGCAATTTCATGCAAAATTTATTGAGTTCTTATACTTGGCCACAACCAGCTTTTTAATGCAAATCATAGTCGGTAGAATCTAAATTACTTGGCAGAAATTGCTTCAAAGGAAGTTAAACCTGTCGCTACCCACCTATTTATTTATTTTGAACATCCAGAAAAGGCGTCCAGATTCGAGCTTGTGGCCGTATGTCCGTGACAAAATTGCGAAATAATCGCCATAAAGAGTGCATATGTGTAAGTTATGTATAGCACAATATAGCGTGCACTCAGACTCAGTCATTTATACGCACTGTTACGTGAACCGCCAAGTGCATGAACGAGTGCGTGCTGCGCGCGCATTTATGCATGCGGGCTTCACGTGTTAGTGCAGATAGTTACTGAGTGCACACTACAAAGTGATATGACATATTTATGTTATATCTGTTTTGAAATATAAAGTGCAATAAGTCAATAACTAAAATGCACGCCTACAACAGTGCAATAAAAAGACTCTAGATGCACGCGGCGAATCTAACAGCGTGCACTTAGGGTCTATTCCTTTACCGAATTAAACAGACTGGACTTATTTTAGTCCGAGGTTTAGGAATGGCAAATCGGTTCAACCTGACTAAACAAGTTAAAACAAGTCAGCGGTTTAATTTTAGTCTGACCCCATTCCAAAACTACCACTAGACTAAACGGATTTAACATGCACGCTTAACATTAGCGTGCATAGTTAAGTCCGTTTGGTCCGATTAAAAAGCAGCGCGCTAAAAATTAAGTCCGTTTATTCCCGAAGTTTTGGAATGGCATTTTTTAGCATAATGTTTAAACCGTTTAGTCCGATTATAATTAACCTTTTAATCCGGTAAAGGAATAGGCCCTTAGTTATTGACGTTAGTTATGTCACTGTTTTTTCAAGATACGTATGATATAAGTTGAGGTTGTGGCGTGATTATTTTGTAAGTCTGCCGGCTGAAGGAACATACGTGTAAGTATGAATAGACTGTCATGATCTTCTGATGAAGACCCGATTTACTTTTTGAATCTATGTGGCTCTTTACTTTTCGCTAAACTATATTCGGTAACGAAGGACCAGTAACCAACTGTAAATTTTTTTGTCATGTCTTGTCATAACATGCAAGAATAATAAATTTTTACAATTCAAAATAACCCATAAACATGCAAAAATCAGTGAATACAGCGTAACACATCTTTTGGAAATTTTTTTACAGTTTTGGGAGAGTTAGCTTAATTAAGGGCATATACTGCAAAATTTTTGGCAATTGACAGCCAAAAGGGCTAGCACAGAAATGACAGGCACTTTTCTGACAAGTTGCGACCAAACTGTTAGATTCTGGTGAAAACAGCCTAAATCAAGCACCCTTTATCTGATAAAGATATGATATGATATAAAGATATAAAGAGATACGCATACAGAATATAGCACTATCAGTTTTTATGGGACACTTGCAGAGAAGAAGATGTACTCTGGGTGGAGTGATTTCATTACATAAGAAAATGGCTGTTTTCTTTTTCTTTTTGTTCTAAAAATTAATTAGGACTAGACAATTCGTGGCACTTAGGTTTTATCATAATTTGTTTGGATTGGTGGGGTGGACTGGGTCCAGTACAACACAACATATGTAGATAAATTTGCACTTATTCTATTATTCTAAAGGCACTTTTTCGATGGTATTTTTCCAGTTAATCAAAATTTAACTTAAGGTGGTAGTGTCGCCAAAGCAGTTTTGCTCATGCTCAAATTTTTTGCCCCAAATAAAAAAATAAAAAATGAAGGTTCGTTTTTCTTTTGATTTCAAAATAAGTGTCTAAAATTTTCAGAATTTATCATTATTGCTGTGAGTACTTTACAGGTTACGCACAGTTTCACAGTTCCAACAGCCATTACTCCACAACCACTCAAGCAAGTTGCACTAAATTTTGTGTGCATAAACTAGAGTATATGTGCTTTTACTTTGTGTAAAGAATCTAAACAAAAAGTTTTTTAATTGTGACGAAATTATCGAATGTGAATAGGTTTTCAAAACGTCATTTTTCCGACTTTGCGACTTCACTGCTAACTGTATGCTGCATCAATTTTTCTGAAACTTGGCAAAGATATTTCCCTTGAAACATATTTTTCGAATAAATAAAGAACAATGACCTATCTTTCACTGAAAAAGTTTTGTAGTCGTGCAAAATCGACTGCTTTCGCGACACTACCCCCTTAATAGTTTTTTCTTTTCAGTGAGCAAGAAAACAGTAAAAAATCTCCAAGCAGTAAAAAATCATTGTTTAAATTTGTAATCTAATAACTACGTTTTCGCAGTATTTATTTCAGTATCGGTGCAGTTAGCTATAACTTATAATTTAGGTTTAGGTATGTTGCACCAATTTTTAAGTACGTATTTAGTCGGTTTTAGTACTTATGGATATTTTAGTTTTTTTAAAACTTTGCAATATAGGAGACTAAATTATTTTTAATTGTCAACAGATTAACGAGACAACTAATAAACGTTACATTAAAAATCATCGACATCTACAATAAAGTGATGTTGATATACAAAACAAGTAAATTTACAAGCTCACACTACGACTCCAAGGATATCAGGATAGCAAATCTCATGTCCCTTCCTATGTGTGGTTTGACTTTCTATTAAATTGCTGATTTTGAAGAATGGGGTATGTTATAAGTTGTCCACAAAATTTGCTTGTTCTTTGCCAAATACTTGTTAATTTATAGTGCATATGATTAGTAACACACAAAATAGTGCCATATGATAGAACACAACTGCGTCTACTGCGCAGTTCACATGTGTAAGTCTTATTCAAGGTTTATTTTTGTTCTGAAACAAGTAGCATATCCTTTACAGCAAGTATAATATAAAGTTGTATAATAAAAACCTACTTAATCAAATTTATTACTTTAACTGAGTTTAACACAGGCTCAATTTTCTCAATTTTATGTTTACATCATTTATACCTGATCTACACATAAATATGCCTAGATTTAAATGGTAAAACCGTCAAACGACTCGTTCTTTGGCTCAAAAATCTAAAAATGAATATGAAATGCATCTCTGAAAAATCATAGCTTAATACAATTTGGTTAAACAATAATGGCTTAACTAAAATTGGCAAACTTGGTTCAGAAGTGGTTCAGGATGAACTTGGCTCAGAAACGACAACTCTGGACAAAGTTGGCTCAAAAATGATTGCTCAGGACAAACTTGGTTCAGGAAAATTGGTTCAGGACGAACTCAGTTTAGAAGTGATAACTCAAAACAAACTTGATGCAGAAAAAATGGTTCAAGACGAACTCAAAAGTGATGGCTTAGGACGAACTTGGTACAGAAAAAAGGTACAGGACGAACTCAAAAGTGATGGCTCAGGACAAACTTGGTACCAAAAAAAATGGTTAAGGACGAACTCAAAAGTGATGGCTCAGAACAAACTTGGTTCAAAAGTGGTGGCTCAGGATAAAGTTGGTTTCAAAAAATGGCTCAGTATAAACTAGGCTTAGAAGTAACGGTTCAGGACGAACTTTGCTCAAAATTGATTTCTCATGATTAACTTGGTTCAGGAAAAATGGTTCAAGACGAACTAAGAAGTGATGACTCAGGATGAACTTGACTCAAAAGTCAAAAGTGATGACTCAGAATAACCATGGTGCAGAAGTGATGGTTAAGGACGAAGTTGGCGCAAAAATGAAGGTTCAGGACAAAGTTGGCTCATAAATGATGGTTCAGGACGAACTTGGCTTAAAAGTGATGGCTCAGGACAACTTTGGTTCAAATTACGGCTCAGAACAAATTTGGTTCAGAACTGATGGCTTGGGAAAAACTTGGCTCACAAAAACTGGCTCAGGACAATCTTGGTTCAGAAGTGATGTCTCAGGGCGAACTTGGCTCAGAAGTGATGGCTCAGAGCGAACTTGGCTCAAAACTAATGGCTTAGGAAACTTGGCTCAGAAGTGATGGCCAAGAGCGAATTTGGACCAGAAGTGAAGGTTCAGGATGAGCTTTGTTCAGAAGTGATGGCTCAGGAGAAGTTGGCTCAGAAGTGATGGTTCAGGACAAACTTGACTCAAAACTAATGGCTCAGAAGTGATGGCTCAGGACGGACGAATTGATTCAAAAGTGATGGCTCAGGACGAACTTGGTTTAGAAGTGACGAACCAGGACGAACTTGGCTTAAAGTAATGGCTCAGGACGAACTTGGCTCAAAAGTTATAGTTCAGGACGAACTTGGTTCAGAAGTAATGGCTCAGGACGAACTTGGTTCAAAACTAATCGCTCAGGATGAACTTGACTCAACAGTTATGGCTCAGGACGGACGAACTTAATTTAAAAGTGATGGCTCAGAATAAACTTGGTTTAGAAGTGATGGCCCATGAAGAACTTGGCTTGAAGTATGTAATGGCTCAGGACAAACTTGGTTCAAAAGTAAGGCTAAGGACGAAATGGACTCGAAAGTGATGGCTTAGAACGGAACTTGGTTCAAGAGTGAAGGCTCAAGGCATCACCAGAAAATCAGGAACAGAACAACACAAGCTGATGAATATTCAACACAAGCTGAGAAAGATTCCACACAAGCTTGCCTCAACAGCTTCGCAACATCACTACCTCGATTTAAAATAAAACCTAAATTTTAAACTTCTGGTTGACTTGCGACTGTACCCCGCCTGCGGGCGGGATCGGAAGTAAGCGATCAAATTTTGCCCTAAATTTAAACCTTAATATTCAAAACTAACAATGGGATAAAGTGAAATTTCATATTTTTATTTACAAAACTTCTGTAGGGTATGCCCTTCTTTAGATGCTAACACTTGTAGCCTGGTTTAGCATCTCAAACAGGAATAGGTGAATCTGTGCATTATCACGTGCTCGACCACCTTATGGGCAAAACAAAAAAAATCAGTTTTTATAGAGCTTTAGAAATAGAAAACTCATACAATAAACAAAAACACTCAGTTCACCATTTTTGAGCCTATAGTAACCCAAGAAACTAACACCAACAGCAACAACAACAAAAGTTGGCAAGCTGGCCGCCTGGGCCAGCTTGTACACAAAACACGATCACACATAACGGTAAGTTTACACACAAACACACACACAATTTTGCCCAAGCGAATACACGTAAAACGTGTAATTCACAAGGGCAAATCAAATGTAAGGTCCTGTTGCTACTGTGGTAGCGACAGGAAAAATACAATGCAGTAATGGATTTAAATTTACAGCATGGTCTAAAAAGCCTCAAAAGCAAACTGCGTGGCCTCGATACACTATGTCGTACTGTTAACATAAAAAATTAAAAAATATGAGTAACGTCTGAGGAAGAAACTAATAAAGAAGTATATCATAGCGGTTTTCGGTTTTGACCTTTGTAATAACTAAGATCTTCAACAGTCAAGGCCGATTGGCTCAGGTGGTAGTGCGTTAAGCATTTGCTGAGCAATTGATTCCAAGTTAAAAGTTTGGGGGTTCGAAACTCCACCGGTTCTCAGTTTTTGTTTTCTGAGTATTTTGAGAGGTATCTATTTTCTAGTGCTAATTACTAACACTGAAGGGGTGGGCTGTTCAGGTTATTCAACATTGGTAAGAGGGCCTTACAGTATTATTTAACACTGAAATGGTAGACCTTCCAGTGTTTTTCAGTACTGGAAAGTCTACCAGAAATAACAGGTAAGTCTGTCTATTTGAAGATTCTACAAACTTTATACAAACCAAATATAAAGTCCCTGTTGCTCTGTGGCGCAACAGGAAAACTAGATGCGTCACTTTCAGTCGGTTTCAATTGAAAATAAATTCTAAGCGTCGAGATTAGTGATGAAATCGGACGCGTCGGATGATGTCGTCTTACGCCCTCGATTTTAAACCCGCCGCCTAGAGTTTGCCAACCAGTAATTAATTAGCTGTCAATGTGTTCTTTTAGTTGCATAAAAATCCGAATTCTGTAGTTACATTTACCTATTACCTTTAATTTTAAGTAAATACTTGTTAAACATGAAAATAAAAAACTATAAAAAATTTGCATAGCTCGCTGAGTAGTCACCCTCCTAAATTTTTCCACCAAGCTCTCTAATTTCTAACTATATGATGCAATCCGACGGCTTCGGATGATGAAATGGCGTCGAGCAAATCCTTTTTCATTTAAAAAATTGTACTTATTTTAGTGGCATGCCTTCTGCGACTACTTGATGTACTCTTGATAGTCAAAAGCTATTTATTTCGTTACGAAACCTAATGTTTCATTTTCTTACGTGGTGCTACTATTTTTCCTGTTGCGGCACATCGCAACAGGTCCTTATGATGACCCTAGTACAAAACGTAAGGCTGTGTGATAAAACTAACCGTAGGTGTATGTGCGTGTGTGTGTAATTCATAATGCCTGTGGATGACTTGCACAGCAAGCTGGCTTCTGTCTGTAGAATTTCTGTGAAGTGGCAACGTAAAGCTTGGCGAGAGATCTGTGCGCGTCTGTGTGTGCTTTGATCACTGTGATTGTGCGCATGTGCGTGCACATGGGTGTGTTTGAGAATTGTGTCTGTTCATTCGATAATTTGTGCATTTCGCATTGTTGATAACCCATACGATTGGGGAATTAGTCAAAAGTAGCTCTTTATGTCCTATGTGTACAGATCTAATTGCTCTAACAGTCTCCAAGTAAAATCGACGAACTGTTTCCGAAGAAAAATTGTGTGACAAGTTTCACGGTTTTAACCCGTTTGATTCAGGGATAACTTGAGAATTAAGCAGGAATAAAATGTAGTCTAGGTAAGGCAAGACGGCTGTTTAGGAATTCGAGATTGATTAATAATTCGCTAGGGCTAGATACGGCAAGACAGCTGTTTAGTGTTTGAGACTTAATAAGTTCTACAGTCCTGTATTGAAGCAATATAGTTGTTTACACATAGTTAGTATAATATAGCAATATAGTTAGTATAGTTGTTTTGAGTGAAGCAACATAGTACTATAGACCAAAATCATATTGTTCTCGACCAAGCTCAGATACTTATAAAACTTTTTGGAAAGCTACCAAAGCTTCAAAAACTATGCTGTGTAGTAGATCTATATTAGGTATGTTAGCTCACAAAGAATTAGGATCACAGATAGCTCTAGCCAGATATTATAGGTTAGTATCGAAAGGATATTAAGCATATAACATGTAATGTTTTTCTAATAGCCATGTATGCATTGATAACTGGAACAGATAGCTTGAAGCAGATATTATAGGTCAGTATTGAAATGATAATAAGCACCTAACATGCATTGTTCTATTAATAACACTGTATGCATTGATAATTGGAACTGTCTGTGTATATATTTATTGTAAATAAAATCTATAGACTCCGTTTGATTCAGGTATGAATCAAATCCAGCTGTTTGCTCAAGCCAAATGGCTGTTCCTATTTGGAACTGCTTCGGGTTTTTGCTGAAGCTTTATTCTTGACTGTCAGAAATGCATACTACGCTAGTGTTGTTGACAAAGTTTCAGTTGTAGCTGATACAAAAGTTCGGCCAAGTTTCTTATGTATGGGGTTAACATGTGAAATTCCAGGCTCAAAACTGGCATTTTGGCATTTACTGAAAATTGACGTTATCACCAAGTAAAGGGTTTACATTCAAATTGTGTCATTTTGTCACAATTTGACATTTTGTTACAGTATGTGAATGAAGGGTTTTTAACTAACATATTTTGCGGACAAACTTTTGCACAAAACTTTTATTTTCCAGTGTTCAGCATATTTGTCTCATAATAACTTTATAGAAGTAATAAATCGAGTGGGCGAGAGGAGAAAGCAAGCCTCTTTTTGCCTAGTCATGGCCGTCCGCGTATGTTCTTTGAAAAATTTGATTGAGAATTTAGTGTGCACACGGATTCTGGCAGCACATGTTCGCTATTTTTCAAACTATGTTTTCATGCAAATGCGATAGTCCCCAAGTAATATTTAGAAAATGGTTCTACAGGAAAACTTTGTGACAGGTTTGAACGTTTTAACCTGTTTGATTCGGGTATGAATCAAATCCAGCTCGTTGCTCAAGCACAGTTAATTGGCTTTTTTCCATTTTTTTAGCCACAGTGCCTTAGTCTTCCTTAAAAAATGTTTCCAATAGAATTTAGCAGTTTGGTGAAAGTTTTTACCCAAGTTGGAATAAAAAATGAGCTCGCAACAGATTTTTTGTCAGATGTGACAAACTCCTGCAAAATTTTTTCTGTTTTTCTTTTGCAGCAAACTGCTGCTTGTTTGTCAGACTTTAGCTATTTAGGCAGGTAGTTTACATGGGTGATCCAATTGAAAATCATGTTTAACGTTGAAGGCAATGAGAAATGCTGTTACGCACATCAAATGCGGGCAACACGTAAATCAACTTACCGCAATATGTAACTTGGGTCTGTCTTTTTAGTAAACACATTAGTTTTTTTGTCGTAATAACCATCAAGAATGAAGACATCGTGAGGAAACAATGAGAATCTGAAACAAATATATAAACGACAATAGCTTAATTACAGGAGCTTTTTATAAAGTTGTCAGGTTTCTGTGAGGAATACATTGTTTTTACATGCAGAGTCAAGAAAATGTGAGACAGACACAAGTAGAAAGAAGTGATACAATTTTAGATAGAATTCATTGCGGCATGCTTACAGTGCTGGGTATATTCTTCGAATATAAAACGCGACAGACAATTTTCAAACTAAACATGACAACTCTCAGTCTTAGCTATTAGTCAGCGATATCAGCGCTAATGGTTAACAAGCAGCAATTTTATGCAAAATTTATTAAGTTCTGATTCAAAGCCACAAATAGTTCTAAGCCATAGTGTGAATTCTGAAGACTGACCCCGGACTAGACTAAACCCACTGTCTGAATAAAAGGAATTGCAGTGAACTTATGCGTTATGCAGTTTATGATAGATAGGGTAGTGTAGAACTTAAGGGGGGGGCTACCCAGGTCAAAAATCTAAGTTCTCCGATTTTGCTTATTTTCACATATGTTACTCCCCCAAGGTACCCCAACCTCAGATAAGAACAATTAAGCTTGAAGGTGCACTTTTGGTTCGGTGCCTTTGTCAGTGTATTTACATAGGCAAAAGCACGCAAAAAAGCCTAAAAGTAGCCCTTAGATGGACAGTTCTAACACAAACCACATTAAGCCAATCAAGCTGAAACTTAGCATAGTAGTAGCTCACACGTCTGCGCAAAATTTTGTGTATGATCCGGATTTTCGATATGTATTTTCAATTCTAAAATCGAGGGCGAAATGTGAAAAAATGGCTGTTATTTGGGCACGCCAAATTTGAAATTTCAAAAACAAAAATTTCGAGTAAAGGAACGCTTTGTGAGCACAAAAAACATTTTTGTGCCTATGATTGGTAAAACATTGGCAAAAGCATTGGTTCCAGTTTGTAACACCTGCGACGCACCTTCCCTGGGGCTACATTGTGTGCAAATTTGAAGCGAATCGGAGAACCTAAAATTTTCACTTATACAGGTAGCCCCCCCACCCTTAAATTAGTAACCCAGGGCTACGTCTTATAGCTGAACTCGTGACCTTTGTCTAACGGTCTCAATAGTCCTTTGCTCTCAGCCGCTTGGCCCACTTGACGGCCCTCATTACTATCTGCTGGACAGCAAGCGACCTTATAAGGGCCATAAGATAGACACACAAAAACTTAGTATTGTTGGTTACATGGCATCCCTGAATTAAAGACAGCAGGTTATTTTGTTTTTAAGACAATGTCACAGTCAGAGCAGAACACTGACCATACTGCCCGCGATGTACGCCATTTACATACTTTGCTGCAAAGACAAAATAAAACCATTGACCAACATGCACGTCATATACAAACACTGACACAGGCCTTAGCAAACTCAAACTCAACTTTAGGTCTTAAAACAACTTCTGTCTCACCGCAACTGCTTGAAGGATATGCAGGTATTGTAACTTTTGACAATGGCTAGATATATTTGAACTATATGCCAACAGCCTACACTGGACTGATGCGGCCAAATGCAAAAATTTGCCGTTGTTTTTGCGTAACTTTGCGCTGGACCAATATAAAGACCTGGCTGGGGCAGAAAAGATCAATAACGTCAATTTGAAGATTGCACTGACATCAGCCTTACTGCCAACCGAAAATCAACGTATTTCAAGTCTCATACTAAGACGCAGAGTTAAGAAAGACACCTAAAACCTCGCCACTTATGCACAGGACATGAAAAGACTGGGACGAGCGGCATTTTTTCGCATAAACCAACCAGTTTGTGATCATTTATTTAAAGAAGCATTTATCTTAGGTTTACTTGAAAATTTAAAGGAATATGTCTTAGACAAAGACCCAGAAACTTTACAGAAAGCATTCATACTGGCACAGAAAAAAGATGCTCAGAGTAGCCTTCTTTCTCACAGCAAATTGCCACTGCCGAACGACAGTTTTCAGTCAAACTTGAAAGACATACTAACGACTATACAGCAAACGCTAGCAGATATGAAAACCAAGCCAGAACAATAGGTCACAGACACTTCTACAAACAAACTAATAAAAGCCTTACAAGTTGCTTTTGTGTCCTCAAGGTCAAGACATAAATCAGATTCTGAGAAGAATGCTCATTATTCGCGACCACGACAGAGAGATCGTCAACGTCACATGAGCAGGTCTCCAACACCGTACCCCAGTCAACCGCTAAGTAGTTATCGCTATGACCGTCCACGCAATCATGAGCCTTTATACGACAATAGATATGGTTTCTCACAACCGAGACTTCGGCACCGATACGTACATTTAAAATGGACTGCTAGAGGTGACCCATTCTGTGCAAATTGCGGGCATGAAGGTCACATTAGAGCATACTGCGATTGTTTTAGATACCGATCACCAACACTAACTGACGAACGATTTCGAAGTCAATCTGGAGACAGACACGATGACAGACATCGATAAATGTTCGTCGTCGTTATGTTCTGTCAGCGTACAATTTGTTTTGGAAAAAAATTGAAGTTGGTAACCTAAGCTTTCAGAACTTAAAACAAATGGTTGAGTACATATGTATATTTTGTACAAATGGGTTTGCCGGAGCAAGCCGAGCAACTACGGCAAACCACAAAAACAGCCACCGAAATAGAAGACTTTTTGAGGCGACACAGACACAAATTTGCCAACAGAAACGGGCCTTGCGCTATAATGCTTTTTGGTAGTGCTATTTGCGCTATTTGCGCTATGTGCGTTATGCGCTATTTGCGCTATACTGCTTCTCGGGAGTGCTATATGACCTATTTGCGCTATAAGCAATCCAAGGCTATATGGGCTATTTTTTTAAATATGGGTGAAACTTCTACAGAAAAACGGCCAAGCGGGATTTGAACCACCCATTGCTAGTTTTCTGGCACAACGCTCTACCAACTTAGCCAATTACCAACCGCTCCAATTGCCAACTTTGATTACCAACCCAACTTTGGGTTTAGGCTCAGGGCCTGTTCCTTTACCGGATTAAAGGGTTAATTATAATCGTACTAAACGATATAAAAATAAAGCTTAAAAATGCCATTCCAAAACCTTCGGATTAAACGGACTTAACTTTTAGCGCGCTGCTTTTTAATCAGACTAAACGGACTTAACTATGCACGCTAATGTTCAGCGTGCATGTTAAATCCGTTTAGTCCAGTGGTAGTTTTGGAATGGGGTCAGAGTAAAATACAGCCGCTGACTTATTTTAACTCGTTTAGTCCTCTTTGTCATTCCAAAATGTTGGGTGATTGCCTGCATTTGACTAACAGGAGCGAGGGATGGAAAGGCCTAAAAACTCAACAACCGGGGGGAGGGAGGTGTGGGCGCCTATTGAATCTTCTTGCACTTCTAGGCTTTTATTTTGCATAAAATTAAAATTTTGGAATAATAATTTTAAAATTCTTATTTTTAATTGAGGGATCGTATACGTAGTAAAAAGTACTAAACTTATCAGTAAGTTAGCCAATAGCATAAAATAGCGCCTAAATAGCGCAAACAACACCATCACGTGCGATAAGCGCTATTTTTAAGCCTATGAAAAAATTGGGGGCGGTACCACGTACTCGCCCACAAATGTGGCCTTTATCGGAAAATATTGGTGCAGCATGTCCTCGACGACAGTGCACATTGTTTATAGTGTCATAGTCTTGTTATCAGGCTTGTATTTTTGGTATTATTAACACATTTTATAGCAGCCAAAAACAGAAAAAACTGTCGAACAGTTGAATTGCAGCAACTTAAACTTAATCTTTTTTAAAATGGGAACTTGAACTTTAACTTAACTAAAATAGAGGGACGAACTTAAACTGAAACTTGACCTTAAATTTGAATGAGGGCAAATTTTCAAATACGATGTGTGCCTATTTCACAGAAAAGAAGTTCAGCATGGAGGTCTTGCCATGTCATTACAGGGTGGGTTCTTTCCGGAAGAAACACAGCATTTGAAAAACTTCTATTTAAATTTAAAAAAACGCCCATGCTTATTATATGTATGACCGATACTTAAGCTGTAGTTTGATGAAGAACAATGCTCAATATGTAAGTACATCCAAAACGCAAAAGCAATATAAAGGCCTGTCACCACTGAGGTGGCGGCAAAAAAACGAAAAAACCAAACCAAAAATTTAAACAAGTTCACTTACGTCAATGCTTGAAAATCATCATACTGAGACTTGTTCTTGAACCACGGCAAACTGGCACGGCCTTTTGGTTCCAGCTCACTGCACATAGTTTCCGCAGTTTCAATCAAGTAAGCTTCTCCAACATTCTTGTAACATGCGCCGACACCAGCTCGCCAGTTCGTTTCGTTCCCAACAACGTCGACACATGTACATGCTAAAGCATCATTGAAAATTTGTAATTACAGAAATCTTGCTGGGATTTTAGAAGGGTGTTTACGTTAGTCGCTAGTACGAGGATAGTGAACGGATCTGATGACGATTTTGATTTGGTACCTTGGGTGTGGTTCTGGGTTAGTTCCCAAGTGCAGCCTTAGTTTAAATAAAATTTAGAAGGTCGTGGATGTGGTCTATTAGCCGGTTAGCTGTCTTTTTGTCGTTTGTGCGTTTGTGTTGTCATGGTAACGACATGGTCTTTTTTTATTCAGGCATGGTTAAACTTTAATAGGAAAATTGTCAATTTTTGGTTAATTTTAATGCTTTATGTTCAAATCATGTGCTCAGTTTGGCTATTTGCCCTGGCGGCACCATAGTGCCGGCAGGTCTTGCTTCTTGGTCGTTTACGCGCTTTTGACATTTTGCTGAATTGTTTTCGCATAAAGTGTCATTTTACATGGAAATTTATTGTTAGTACCACCAGTTTTAAGTACCGTTATTTTAATAATGGAATTTATTTTTGTTCCTTCTAGAGAAGGAACTATTGTTTTGAAATCAACTCTGCGTAGTGTAAAAGTAGCAGCCACAAGTTGTTCAGCGCATATGATCAACATGTAAAATCAGTATAGGAACCGACAGCTCTTTTTGTCAAAGACAAGTCTTTTTTTTACAAATTTTCATGAAATAATAGTCAGCAACACTTTTGCACATAAATTAACCTGTCATTTGCTAGAATTTCGTGATTTAAATTTTTTTCTATTGTAAGTTTTTAGACTACATACACATGCTATAGTAGAGGAGCGTAATGTGAACCACCTACTTTTTTGGCTTTGCAACGGTCAAACTTAAACCCAAATATCTCAAGTTAAACTAGAGTATTTAGCACAGTATTTTGTCAGCACTTAAACTAACTATTCAGTGTGCACTATAGTGAAAATCGTGTTCCAGCGTTTATTATTTCCAAAGTTACAGCCCAAACCATAATTAAAATCTGCATTTGGTTCACATTCGGGAGCGGGTCCTAAAGTGAACTGTTGGGGTCCCTTGGTTGAACCGGTACCAATTTTGGCGTCCTATTCAATTCAAAAGTTATGAAAACGAAATAACTAGAGAGTTCAAATGTAACCAAAGTCAGTGATATAAAATACTTCTTAAGCCCGGTTCATACTCGTCCTTAAGGACTTTCCTTGTCCCTAAGAAATGTCCCTGTCCTCATGCGGGTTTGATTCATACTTTTCTGGTGTCCTTTTCCTTTTCCCTGTCCCTAAGCTGCTTTTGATTCATACTTGTCCCTATGCAGCTTAGGGACTGTCCTTAAGCAGCCATAAGGACTGTCCCGATGTCCCTAAGCAATGTTGAGCAATGTTCTACTTTTTCCCTGTCCCTAAGCCACTCGGCCAATCAAAATACGGCAGTTACTACATGTGATACGAAGAACAGCCAATTACGGACTAACTCGACTACTAGTGAAAGAAAGTCGTGGGCTTGTGTTGCGGTATTAATTCGATCGTTATGTTTGGGTTATTTAACACATTTTTGCGTGAAAAATACTTAGGGCCTATTCCTTTACCAGATTAAACGGACTGGACTTATTTTAGTCCGAGGTTTTGGAATGACAAATCGGACTAAATGTACTAAACGAGTTAAAATAAGTCAGCGGCTTAATTTTAGTCTGACCCCATTCCAAAACTACCACTGGACTAAATGGACTTAACATGCACGCTTAACATTAGCGTGCATAGTTAAGTCCGTTTAGTCCGATTAAAAACCAGCGCGCTAGAAGTTAAGTCCGTTTAGTCCGGAGGTTTTGGAATGGCATTTTTAAGCTTAATTTTTAAACCGTTTAGTCCGATTATAATTAACCCTTTAATCCGGTAAAGGAACAGGCCCTTAGTTTTCAATTTTTATACCAACCTGAAGTATCTTATAAGTTCATAAAGATGTTCTAGTGTTCCAGTTTCCATTCCTTGGAGGTCGAGTGGTTATGCTTTTTGCTTTTCAACCTATGGATCAGAGTTCGAATCCCATATTCGAAATTTTGGATTTTCTTTTTTTTCAGCCTATAAATAGGGTTGATAACTTTTCCAAGGTACTTTAAACAAAACGCAGTTTATCCAATGACGTTTGAGCATTAGTTCATGTGATAAAGACTATTCCCTTGTCCTCAAGGAGTATGAATCAATCACCTCTAAGGACAGGGACAAGGACATTCCCTATGGACCTTAGGGACACTTCTTAAGGACAGGGACAAAGCATGAGGACACAGGGACAAGGACACCTAGGGGCAGGGACAAGGACAACGCTTAAGGACAGGGACAACGCTTAGGGACGAGTATGAACCAGGCTTTACGAGGTGCCACAAAAACTTGGTACAACATGGGCACTTTTACAGAACAAGTTTTTATTAAAAATCACTAATTTGGCGATATGTTACAGAGAAATTTGCCCAACTAAAGTAAAAAATTACCGAACTGTAATCACTAAGAAGTTTTCACTAAAGAATTTTAACGTTTTTCTTCCTTTTTTGCCAAAGAACTTCTGATTGGTTCACTTTTGGGGTCATTTGAAAAAATCAAATATTTTAGTATACCAAAAATTACAGTAACTTCTAAGCAAAATAAACACAACCAGTAAACTCAGCAGCTTTTTTACCCATATATGCAAAAAATTATTATATGTTACAGCTGAATTTTTTTCAAAAATGACCTTTTTTCAAATTTGGACAAGTACCATTTTCGGTCGGACAAAACGGTTTTTTTGAGTACGTGTTTTCGATTAACTATTTCTCGTAGCCAACTGAATAATATTTTAAAAATGAAAACCCGTTTGGGCATTTAAGTTTCCTGTATCTTTTGATGTTTAAAACATTGTCAATTAAGTTGCCACGGCGAAGTTATGCCGGTTTAAAAGAGCTGGTGATCTACTATTGGACCGGTTCACATTTAGCTTCTCTACTATAATCACGTGAAGGTCTAGACTGCTGTCTGTTTTCTTCCTTTCTTTCTACATAGTAATAACCAAACATTGCTACTCATCGAAGTGGAGTGGTCGAGTGGTCAAAAGCGCTAGAAACGAAAGTTGTTACAGACTACGTCACGGTTTCGACCCCCCCCCGCGTTGGTTTTTTTTGCAAAAAATGTACACAACTTTTGTCTGCAGAAACTGTTTTGTTTGACAGGACATGCAATAGGAAATTTTTGGCAACTAGTGTTATGAGATTGAATACATAACTGGAGTATATATGTTATGGCTATGACTAGTCGAATAAAGTTTGGCTGTTCAAGTTCTGATTAAAGTGTACTTCAACAACTAGGACATGTGTTTTCGACCAATTTGTTGAATTCAGCACCTATGTAATTAACCACTGAAACTAAGGGCCTTTTTCTAAAATGGACTTAACTGGACTTGACTTAACTGGACTTAAACCAGCGGACCTAAGTGGACTCAAACGCATTCCAAAAATACCGGATTTAAGTAGACTTAATTAAGTCCGCTGCAAGTTTAAGTCCTGTTAAGTCGGACTTAAGTGGACTTAAATTTGCAGCGGACTTAATTAAGTCCACTTAAGTCCAGTATTTTAGGAATGCAGACTTAAATAAGTCCGATTCGATTAAGTCCGACTTAATTAAGTCCGATTGCATTCCTAAAATAACTTCGGTTATTAAGACTGTGTTTTGCTTTCGAGTTCCTGTTTATAACTTTTGACTTGTTTTATCGTTTTGCATGTGTAATACCTCATTCGAAAGCTCATAAACTGGGCTTTTTAAATGTTTAAGTGTACAACTGTTTTACGTTTAAATCTTTTAAGAGTACATATTAAACCAAGTTATCATGTAATAATTATGATACTGTCAGGTTCTGAAACAAAGTTATTGCAAAGCCCGGTTTATGCTATCTTGAAGGATTGTTTCTGTCCTTATAGTTTGTCCAGTCCCAGTGCTGGATTGTACCGCTTAAAAGCAGTCCAAAATCTGCATAAAGACTAGCATGCAATCAAGAGTACATACAAAGATGTAATAGGAAAGAGTATGACACTCTTCGGCCTATCCTACATAGCTAATCGGCCGGAACGATGCTCTTTTTAAGCCCTTTAAAATAGCCCTTTTACGTTTTGATTTCATGGGGGGTACCCCCTCCGTTTCAGCACATCACGAGCTCACCGCAGAGTTCATGCTGGTGTGCTAAAAGAAGGATGAGTACCCCTCCCCCCCTGAAATCAATATGTACAAGGGCTATCGGAGCGTCGTTCCGGCCGATTAGCTAGAATAGGGAAGAGTGTCATACTCTTGCTAGTATGAATTAGCTAAGGGACACTGATTCAAACATTCATTCATTTGAGGGGGTAGTGTCGCGAAAGCAGTCGATTTTGCGCGACTATAAAACTTTTTCAGTGAAAGATAGGTCATTGTTCTTTAAATATTCTAAAAATATGTTTTAAGGCAAATAATTTCGTTAAGTTTCAGCAAAATTGATGCAGCATACAGTTAGCAGTGAAGTCGCAAAGTCGGAAAAATGACGTTTTGAAAACCTATTCACATTCGATAATTTCGTCACAATTATAGAACTTTTTGTTTAGATAGATTTCACAGACTAAAAGCACATATGCTCACACAAAATTTAGTGCAAATTGCTTCAGTGGTTGCGGAGTAATACCTGTTTGAACTGTGAAACTGTGCGTAAACTGTGAAGTACTCACAGCAATAATGATAAATTGTAAAAAATCTAGAAGCTTATTTTGAAATCTAAAGAAAAACGAACCTCTATTTTTCATTTTTCTTATTTGTGACAAAAAGTTGTGCGTCAAAACGTTACATGTACAGCTACGCTCTTTTTTCAGTTGACATTTCTTTCGTTTTTCTTTTCGTTTTCGTTTTCTTTAGTTGTCAATTCTTGACAAATCGGCTAGATTAACTGAGAAATTTTGTTTAAGCCGACAAAGGGATTCGTAGCAGATGAGGTCAAAATATCTGCACCCCACGCGCTTGCAAACAGGGTTCAATTGTTTGCACTTTACAACTTTGCAATGTTACTCATGCCGAAATATTTTGTAATTCCTGAGACCGACCGTTTTTTCATGACAAATTAACTAAAATTAATAGCCTAACCATATTTAAAAAATTATTATTTATTTACATAAATATTGACACAGTATTTATTTAATTATCTATTTAACTATCTATTTCAGTTGAAATTTTTTATTTATTCATATTCTATATTAAGAGTTTTGCACGTGCCAAATAATTAAATATAGGCAATGAGCAAATAAACTTAAAATTCAGCACCCTCTTCGATGAAAATATTCGAATAAATTTGCAGCTAGATTCTGATACAGCTGCTCATAATTTGTCTTTTGCTCGTCATTTTCGCAAAACTTTGTTGTGCAAGCCGAAAAAGTTGGCTTCGTTTCATTTCATTTTCGTTTTCGTTTTCTTTTTCGTTTTCTTTTCGTTTTCGTTCATTTTAAAGTCAACTGAAACAAGTAGGCCCCAAAAGGGGCAAGGTTCCTTTCCCGGTGTCTACCTTTCAGGTTTAAATGAATTGGTTCTCTATTCCATATGTACTTACCGTAAGCTATATACTTCGTATCTTACTCTACTTTATAACTAGCTTATTCTTACTTAATCTAAATACGTAGTACGTACAAAAAAGTGTTGCAGGATGTTAAGCATCCCGCTGCA
Organism: Trissonchulus sp. WLG1_4; assembly: GCA_030248245.1. Taxonomy (NCBI): domain Eukaryota; kingdom Metazoa; phylum Nematoda; class Enoplea; order Enoplida; family Ironidae; genus Trissonchulus; species Trissonchulus sp. WLG1_4. The sequence goes on along the minus strand of JASANF010011969.1, from coordinate 9,100 downwards.
CGAGCCATCTGGCTCAAAAATGACACTTTGATCTGAGCTGAGCAAATCAGCTCTAAGAACGACAAGCGATAAACAGTGGTTTCTAATAGCTCTTATATACTGCTGGTGAAACATCCCGGTGCCGATTTTGAAAAAGTACGTTGTTACAGCAGTGCACATCGATTATTGATTTTCTGCATATACGCAGACAAAATTCAGCAGGCAGCTCCCAAGCTGAAAATACACGTAAAACATACTGGCTATGCAGCTTGCTCAGTAGCGTTAAACGCTATGAGCAGTTAATTTCAAAACAATAGTTCCTTCTCTAGAAGGAACAAAAAGAGCGTAGCTGTACTTCACAAGCTGGCCAATCTGATATCTGGCTTGATTTTTTGAACTTTTATGCCTCTATTGTGTATGTCTGGCTTACAAATGGTGATTGGTTCAAAATGTTGGTAGATATTGGTAGTATAGTGTCTGGTAGTATTTATTTGACATCATATAGCATTTTACTAGTATCTCAGTGAACGTACAATTTCAAAGCAAAAAGCTCTCTTTTTGCAACCTATGAGCAAAACTGCTTTGGCGACACTAACACCTTAACGCATTCAAAAAGTGAAAATCTATTTTTTGCGATCATAAGATTGATATGGGCACCCACAACCCTTCTACCCCTGCTTTAACGTATCTACATATTCTTAAGACGGATTTAAGTCCATTTAAGGTGGTAGTGTCGCCAAAGCAGTTTTGCTCATAGGTTGCATAAAAAAGAGCTTTTGGCTTTGAAATTTAGGCCGGGTTCCCACTGGCACTTGCACAAGCACAAGCACTGGCACACGCACAAGCACAGGCTGCCTGCACAGCCTGTTCACACTGCAGAAAATTCAGCAAAAGCACAAGTACAACGCTTGTCCAAACATTTTATCTTTTGCAGAAGCAACGCCACTCAGTGTAGACTGTAGAGATTTTGTAGCAGTCAGTTTGAGTATAATCATAAATGGCGCTAGATTCAACGGAAAGGTGTGGTTTTTAGGATAAACTCTTGTCTAAATGGATCTTATATTTACAGAAGAATGCATTTCGTTCATTTTCTTTTTCTTTCTTTCTTTCTTTTAATTTTAGTTTCATTTCAATTCCAATTGCATTTTAACTTTATTTTTTTCTTTCTTTCCAGTTTTCCTTCTTCCATAAAATAGTACGAGAAAGTTTCAAAACTGCGAAACTTTTAGCCCGAAATTTCAAAATGAAAACGAAACTTACACTGGCGTTCTGTGTACTCCACAATCGGGCCAAAACGATATCTTTCTTGCTGGTTTTGCTAATATGTACGTCTCAATTCTGTGGTGTCTGGTTTACAGATGGCAATTGAACAAAAATGTTTGTCGATATTGGTAGTTTTGAATCAGAAAGTGCTTATCTCGCACAGTACAGCATTGCGCTGAAGTTGTCGCTTAATTTTGGTTTATCAGTGCTCATGAAATTTTCAAAACAAAAAGTTTTGGATTTTGCACCCTATGGCCAAAAGTACTTTGGCGGCACTACCATCTTAAGTCGTTAGAATATTAATCAATAGCATTCAGCAACTTAAAAATTACAAAAGTGCACAACATAAAAAAACAACGTAGTTTATACATGGCACTTGTATCAATCTCTAAAACTTAGTCAAAGAACGTTTTTCAGTCCTATATTTAAAATTTAAAACGACAACAATCATTGTAACCTGTTAAAAAAGTACAGTATTTGGCTGAAAAAGTCTATTTATTAGTCATTTAGCAACTTTTTACAAGATCAAACTTATAAAAAACATGTCATTAAAAAGCGCAATTATTTAGCTATCGTTTGACATACCGATCATCCAAATCTGTTCAGTATGTCAAAAGTTATAAAGGATTATGTATGAGCTATCAAGCACTTAAGGGGGTAATGTCGTTTTCGTGGTTTTTGACATTTCAGTGTAATTTTTGCGCCCACAGAACTCAAGCTAAAAACGGACTACGGCTTCGAAACTTTAACCACATTATTTTTAGGAAAATATCCCCACCCGTTTTTTTCCTTTTCTAAAAATAGTTTGTAGAGTCGGTGTTATGGGCTTTTGAAAATTTTAGAGAAAAGTCAAATTACGTGATTTTTGCACAAAAATGTCATTTTCTCAAACGTAGAAACGACTTATCAACTATATCAAAAAAACGGGTGGGGATATTATGTCAGTGCATAACTGCAAAAAGTTTAGTAGTTGTTGGCTGATCTTGAGTTTCATAACTGTGGCGCAAAAATTAGTCAAAAAAACCGCTGATGGGGTGGTGTATTCAAATGATTGCAGCAGTAAAATTGCAAAAGATAATCTGCTTTTAAATATAGGTTTTTTAAAGCTAGAAGGTGTAAAAAAATGTAAAAAAGACCGCTCTAGTTTTCGTTGAGGTTAAGTGCAGTTATGGTAGTTTAGAAAAACACCTAAAAACGCAATTACCACCTTAAATCCGTTAAGTCCGCGTAAAGTTACGCGGACTTAAAATCCTCCCAAATACATGTAATTTTAAGTCCGCGGACTTAAGTGGACTTAATTAAGTCCATTTTAGAAACGTGCAAAAGTTAAGTCGGACTTAAATAAGTCCAGCGGCAACTTAAGTCCAGCAGTATTTTTGGAATGCGATCGGACTTAAATTTAAGTCTAGTGACATTTTAGAAATGCAACTGGACTTAATTAAATCCGCTGACAGCGTTAAGTCCGGTTAAGTCCACTTAAGGGGGGGGGGGGGGGCTACCCAGGTCAAAAATCAAAGTTCTCCAATTTTGCTTACTTTCACATATGTTACTCCCCCAAGGCACCCAAACCTCAGATAAGAACAATTAAGCTTGAAGGTGCACTTTTGGTTCAGTGCGTTTGTCAGTGTAGTTACATAGGGAAAAGTACGCCAAAAAGCCTAAAAGTAGCCCTTAGTTGGACAGTTCTACCACAAACCACATCAAGCCAATTAGACTGAAACTTTGCATAGTAGTAGCTCACTTGTATGCGCAAAATCGTATGATCCGGATTTTTGATATGTGTTTTCAATTCTAAAATCGAGTGCGAAATGTGAAAAAATGGCCGTTTTTTGGGCCCGCCAAATTTGAGTGATTTTACATTTGGCGTCACTGCTCAGGCCATAGGCAAAAATTTAAAAAAATGGATCATAGAGGTTGAGATATGACATTAGGCTGTCGAATCATGTAAAAATCAGCTTCGTCAGTATTAACAAAAATTTCGAGTAAAGGAACGCTTTGTGAGCACAAAAAACTTTTTTTTGCGCCTATGATTTACACGTAAAATTGAATTTTTGGGAGTCCCTAGTAAAAAATTGGCAACAGCATTGGTTCCAGTTTGTTACATCTGCGATGCGCCTTCCCTGGGGCTACATAGTGTGCAAATTTGAAGCGAATCGGAGAACCTAAAATTTTCACTTATACAGGTAGCCCCCCCCCCCTTAAGTCCACTTAAGGTGGTAGTTACGTTTTCGCAGCTTTTTTCAATGTTCTATTTTGTAGCAATTACTAAATCAATTTACAAGCGGTCTTTTGCATATTATGAATCAACTTATTTTTTTACAAAATTACAATTTTTCAAGAATCGGTGTTACTCCTAGTGTGCACGCCAACTATTTTGGTGAAGCTCATCAGCTCAATTTTATGTATTTTTCCCCGTATTTCGTTATTTCTTCACTGTGGTAAAAAAATTCTGCATACAATTACGCAATTTATACCAAAGGCACGTTGATATGTTACGAAACTGCTGGTATGCTTAACTAAACGTAATAATTTAGCAGATTTTTACAATGAGCAAAAGTTTGCCTCAAATTTTTCTAAAAAGTCAAGAAACGGCAGTTTTTATGACTTTGGTAGGCTGTAACTAAAAAAATAATCAACCTTTTCACTCAATTCGAAAAAGGTATAGGGCAAATTTATTTGGCTACTGTCAAATAAGCTGTCTTCGCATTCTTATGAACGGAACAGGATATTGGTTACTTCAACTGAAATCACTCATTATGCTCAGAAATGACGGATTTTAAAAAAAAATTTTAATTCAGTTAACTTGGGCCTCATTGGGGTCAGCTCATAATACATTAAGCACAGTTTTCCCGTACCCGTTGAAAAAATGGCAGACAAAAGTTTTAAAAATGACGTTTCAGGAGACTGAAAGTAATGTATCTGACATACTTTGTAAGTCCTCAAAAAATACACAAAAAATCCAGTTTCTTAACTATAAATTAACCGTAAAAGTTTGAATCAATGTCAAAATTAGCTGAAATATTGCTATTTACATTCGCAATGTTCGTGCCAAGTTTGGTTATGTTCGATTAAGTAACTTTTGAATTATTGCAAAAACTTCGAAAACGTAACTACCACCTTAAGTCCGATTTTGCATTCCAAAATTCCGGACTTAATAAAGTGCAGTTAAGGGGGTAGTGTCGCGAAAGCAGTCGATTTTGCGCGACTGTAAAACTTGTTCAGTAAAATGTTAGAAATTGTTCTTTCTATATTTTAAAAATCTACTAAAAGACAAATTATTTTGCCAAGTTTCAAAAAAATTGGTGCAGCATATAGTTTGCAATAATGTCTCAAAGTCGGAAAAATGACGAAAAAAAACCTATTCACATTCCATTTTTTAGTCACATTTATCAATTTTTCTGTTTAGTTTTTTTACACAGACTAATAGCACATATGTTGTAGTTTATGCACACGAAATTTAGTGCAGATTACTGTAGCGGCTGTGGAGTAATACTAGTTTGAACTGTGAAGTTGTACTTAAACTGTAAAATAGTAACAGCAATAATGATAACTTCTCATTGCATGTACTACTTCAAAACAAAAAGTTCTATTTTCACAGCCTATGAGCAAAACTGCTTTCGCGACACTACCCCCTTAAGTCAAGTCCAGTTAAGTCCATTTTAAAAAAAAAGGCCCTTAATCAAGTAATTACACAGATTTACTGCTTTCTATACATAGAAATGCATAAAAACAAAGGTGACGCTGAAATATTTTGGGTAACACTTTGCACTCGGCGAAGAAACCTTGCCCCCTTTTGGGGCCTGCTTGTTAATATTAATATAAATACAATTCGTAAAATATTTTTAATTTAATATTAATATAAATAAAGTTTGCAATTTATTTTTAATTTAATAGTAATATAAACGCGATTCCTGAAATATTTTTAATTTAATATTAATATAAATAAAATTCTAATTTTATTTTTAATTTAATGTTATTATAAATACGAAAATTTTAGATTTTTGATATTAATAATAATTTTAATATTATATTTCCAAAATTATTGGTTTTAGCTAGTGCTAAAAACATAGACATCGCAAGCAATTGCAATAATATCCACCCTCGTCATAAACAGTGTACTTCAGTAGCGTTATAACGTTATAACGTAATTCTCTTCAACTATACATACGTTTCAGCCTTTCTTCATTCGTCGTCCCCTTGTTGCTCAACCCTATCACAGTTTGACCACATTTCCTGTTTCGCTTTGCAGGTGCAATGTCTTTGTGGTTCCTGCGTTTCTGTCATTCTGTCATTATGGTTTGTCCTTGCCCTCAAAAAACTGTCCCAAACCTGCATGTCCTTGCACGGGGGCAAGCTTTGGTACTCCACATAATAAATACTCAATCTGGATTATAAAATTGACTAGTTTATTCTAAACACCACAGGGTTTTTCTGAAAGTTAGGTTCATTGTGTTAAGTATTCTAATGTTGGACCAACTGTCACACATGAACAGCTCCTTAGGGCAACGCCAACGACAAGGTTAGAGACAAAGTATATCTAACTCAATCGCAACTTGGGAACAAAGATTTTTTTGATTAATGACACTGTCGAAGCATGAATCATTCATTCATCAGGACAAGAACAACATATTAAGATTAGGATTGTTTTAAGTTAAAACATTTGTGTTTTAACGAAAATTCCTCATAATACGAGTCTGACACTCGACCAATTTCTGTCCAGGCATCCTACAGGTACAAGGAAAAGATGGGGTGGGTGACCTCTTCCTCGTTTTAGCACACCGCCAGCTCACCACAGAGTTCATGCCGAAACATGCTGTGCTGAAACCAAGGGGGTACCCCCCACTGAAACCAAGACACATCACTGATTTTATGGTGGTCCCCTTTTGTAATCAAGGCGTAAAAGGGCTATTTCGACCGGAGCATCGTTCTGGCCTATTAGAGTGTTATAGTCTTCCCTATTATGTACTCCTGATTACATGTATGCCTGACCGCCTAGGGCAAAACCGAATGATGCGTATCCTGCTATACAGACATGTAACGGGATCAAAATTTTGCGGGACCTCTCCGGCCAAATTTTGGGAACCCTTTCCCCTGGATCGACCAAAAATACCCAAAATTCATGTCTTACTCTTTTTATTATGCCTTCTTGGTTCCAGTCATTAAAATCCACTTTCAGTTTCAGTGTCAATCAGTCAAGTGGCGACTGGCGATGACGGGTTGCCGACCTGTATCGGACCGTCTATTCTAGACAGTTGACGTTTTTTAGACAAAGAACCCTCTGTTCTCGGCAGAGGACCCCCGTGGCGTAGCCAGAAATTTCGGGGGGGACTTTTCGATTTTTTGAAATGTATTAAAATACACTTAGTGGCAATTTTTACTCAAAAACAACACATTAGCATATTTCGTTCAAAAACAATGCTAATTTTGACCAGGGCAGCATCGAAAGTAAAATTGGAGCTTAAAACACAGAAAATTACAATAGTGGTATGCTGACAAGGGTCTAGAAGTTTGAGAAGATATTTGACACTACGAGATGCAAATTAACTAAAAATGTAGTTTTTGCTGCGATAAAACAACTGAAAGAATGCATTAAAGAGCGTACCTGTCATGCAGATAATTAGGGCACAATGCACCCATACACACATGCTTACGCTTTAACGAAACTTAAAAGCAAGGAAATCCACAAAGTTGCAGTGGTCTAGGGCAGCAGCCTTCGGAAAAAAATTGTGGAAAATTTAGATTTTTAGGCCAAATTTGGTCAATTGGAGTCATCGGAACTTTTTTTCGGACGGATCATAAAAACCAAACGGGGGACTCTTATGAAAATTTTCAGTCGGAAAAAATTTCGGGGGTGAGTAAATTCCCTCCATTCCGCCCTAGTTACTTCACGGGAGAAATCCACATTTACGGCACAGCAAAAACCCTATTAAACATGAACACCATCAGGGGATGCAGTTTAGGAGTCAGTAGGGGGATTCATGGGGGGTTATTGACAAAGATAGACTCCAGATTCAGAATTTAACACAAAGTTTTAACCGTTGAAAAAATTTTAGCCAAATAAAGGGGGTATGCTGCCTGTATAAGTGAAAATTTTAGGTTCTCCGATTTGCATCAAATTTGCACACAATGTAGACCCAATGAGGCACATCGCAGAAATAACAAACTGGAACCAATGCTTTTGCCAATTTTTTACTAGACGCTGGCAAAAAATCAATTTTATGTGTAAATCATAGGAAACGCGAAGTTTGCAACAGAAAACAAATTGTTAAATCATAAAACAACAAATGCTAGTCAGTTCTGGAAGCTAATATAGGGTTTTTATAGCAAACCGTCTGGACTGAAACCAGATCCAATTGTACTTTTTCGGTACTATAAAAACCTGCTAAGCATTAATACATTCGTGTCTATTTACAGTGAAATCTGGGCAAATTTCTTGACCAATAACCAATATTTTCAAAAAAATAACACGCGGATTTTTTCGAACAATATCACTCAGAATGAGATTCAAATTTAATTAAAAAACTGAAAAATAAAAAGTCATTCGGACTTGATAATATATTCAATGAGCAAATTAAGTACGGTGAACCAAAACTTTTTAGCTGTATTGTGTGCTTTATTCAATGCAATTATACGTACAGCTGAATATTCTTTCCGATGGCCTACTGTTAAAATAGGGTCAATATACAAATCAGGTGACCCCTTACTGCCTAAAAACTACAGAGTGATATATCTTCTGATTAACCTTGGAAAACATTTTGACATTGTTATTGCTGAACGTTTCAAAAACTGGATGGAAATAATATCACTATCAAAAATCAGTTTGCATATAAAAAGGGTTTCTCCACATTAGACAATCTTTTAGTTTTACAATCAGTTATTGTATAACTCCTTGGCCGATGTACCCCATGCTACAAATGAGCTGTATAAGTTCTTCTGCACGCTCCAGCGTGCGTACAAGTACTTGTACCGCACGGCACTTGTACGGCACGCTAAATACTTTTAAAGCCTAAGAAACCTGGGAATCGAACCATCGCCATAAAAACAAACAAATTATAATTCAAGACATCTTACCCTCTAAGCCACCACTGCTTTCACTGACTTAACTAAAAATTGTCAAGAAAACTGTGCACATGTAATCATAGTGCTGATGCTTAGCATTGTAATGAATGTATATATCTGTGTCATAACAAACAAGGCATTTAGCCTTACTATCTGTAGCTTGATAGAATAATGCAGTAATTTCTTACGTAAATAAGTTACCGTTTTTTGTACAAATTTAACACTCGTTTTAGCAATATCAACCGATGGAGCTGTGGCCTAGTGGTTAAAATGTGTGACTACAGATCAGAAGTACTTGGGTTAATTTAATTTTATTACAGCTTTATCCTTAATCATAATTATTTCAATACATAAACTAAGTTCATATATTTTAGTGGAATAAATGTGTTTTAGTATGTAAAAGTGGGATATATTTTTGGTAGTGGAAGAAAAACAGGTGAGATATAAAGGTATAATCAGAATTTACCCAAAACTTGAAACTTTTTTTTTATGTTTTCAGAGGTAGTTTAGGGGATTTTTGACCCTTGGTCCCAATCTAACTGCCAAAACTTGTTGTTCGACACTCAAGATAATGAATTTACGCCGTCAATGTAGACGCCATAAACGCCATGAGATGCGCTGGGATTACGTCAGATAGCGCATGACATTTTGTATTGGACTGTCGTAGTTGCTGCATTACTGCCTGACAGGACTAGAACTACGTCATTTGATTGTGACTGGCCAAGCTATGCGCGGCGAGTGGACTTTCCGTGTTGTTTGAACTGACCGCACTTTTGACTGTATTATACCGGCTATTGCG